>LPNX010343050.1:10796-30318 GCA_001517045.1 Pseudotsuga menziesii
TGATCTATACATAGAGTGATCCGACGGTTCAACTTCTCTTAGATCATACCTACCATTGATCCATGGATTAACACCCGATTGGTCTATGATCTCTATTTAAAGAGCATAGAGGGTCATTGGCTAGTTGATCGATTATGAGAAGCTCATGTAACTTTCTTTCTTCTGCATAATAAATTGCTCTAAGTAGCTATTTGGCTGGGGCTGTGGACTGTTTCCCTCTCAAGGATTTTAACCATGTGACAAACATTGGTGTATTGATCTATGATTCATTTTTGTAAAGTGGTTTCTCTTGGTGTTTAGTCCTTTGGGAGTACCTTGTGTACCCTAACATGGTATCAGATCTTTTATGAAGAGTTGCTTTCGGTTTTGATCAAGATCTGGAATCGGCGTTGCTGAAACTTTGAAAGGGTTTCTGGTTCTAGATTTTCTATGAATTTTTGGCCTATGGGAGCTATTCCAGTGCATCTGGAACACTGTTTCCATTAGGAATTAGTTTTCATTTCACCGAAAACCATTTCTGTTTGCTCCAAAAACACCCATTTCGGCAAATATGAAGGTATAATGTTACAATGCCGAATTTTTTTTAAATATCTCATATTTTATTAGTTTATTATTAGATATTTTATGTTTTAGTCTCGAACTGTTGTTTTCCCTGACTGCATATGCTCTTTGTCGTGCACCTTGCGCGATCGCGGTGAATTAGAAACAGTAAGGGAAAGTTTTTTTCCTTGTCTTCTCGGCTACGTATGCTCTTTGCCGTGCACCTTGTGCGATCACTACAAATCAGAAACAACGAGAAAACTTGAAAACGTAGACTTTCCGGGTAATCTAACCAGGATCTAACCCCATTGTGTGGAAAAAAAAAATTTGCTTTTGTTTTTCGTTTTTTTTTTTGTGATTTGCAGGAAGAGAAAGCAAGCACGGAAAACGAGAGAGAAGAGTAAAAAAAAAAAAATCCCCATTCCCCTTTCCATACTTTTACGTACTTTTTAAACTTAGCTCACTTCGTCCAAAGTTGCTCTACACCTTGATAAGTCTTGAGTTCAAGTCTTATCAAGCTACTTTTTAGTGCATGCAATTTCTATTTTCAAGTTACTTTATTGTAAAAGTGCATCTCACATTAATAAAATAAAATAAAGTGAGTCACTTCGGTCTTTTAATTTATTGTCGCACTATTTTAAAAGTCACATTATTGTAAAAGTGAACATCACTTATTCTACAAAAGTGATTCACTTCAAAGCAACTTTATTGTAAAAGTGAACATCACTTATTCTACAAAAGTGATTCACTTCAAAGCAACTTTATTGTAAAAGTGATTGTCAAAGGTTGATCTTGGGAAGAGGGAGATTCATTTTTTGTTAGTCAAGTTAATATCTGCCACGTTATTATTGGGGACATCTTCAACATTTTCTTTGATCAAGCATAACTTCATCATCCAGAATCAGTTTTAAGTGCCGTTTTTTTTTTAAAACCGCATATTTTTTCGAGCTCTTTGCATCCAGACAGTTAGTTTCTGTTCTTTCAGCCATTATTTTACAGTATGGCTACCCCTTGTGATATTATACTTACAAGTTCTAACTATTTCTCATGGAAATCTCGTATGGAGGATGTTCTACGAAGTAGGGGACTTTTCAGGATAACCTCAGAGAAAGAAACAGAACCCACTGATGATGATAAGAAAATTAAATGGGCAAATAGATGTGATGAAACTCGTGGATTGATTGGGATGCCAATCTCTATTGATTTGCGTTTCCACATATCTTAAATTGATAAACCCGATAAAGCTTGGGAAAATTTGGAATCTGTGTTTGGTAAACACAATGAAATTCGAGGTCATCAACTTGAGAATGAGTTGATTTCCTTGAATCCAAATGATTTTTCATGCATTCAAGGCTATTTATCTAAGTATAAAACTCTTAGACTATTATGTGGAGAATGCAAGATTAAGAAAGAAGACAAACAATGTATTTAGCATATTCTTTCCAAACTTGGACCTGCATATTCTATTTTTGTATCTACATTCTACTCCATGAAAGAATCCTTGATTGCAGCTAGCTATCAAGAGCCTAGCCTTGAATCTTTTTGTGATTCCTAAATTAGAGAGCAAGATAAGCTCATTCATCTTGGAATAATTAAGAATGCAGATACATCTGGGAAAGCCTTATTGTCCCAACAGAAAGAAAATTCCAAGCCTCCCAAGAAATATAATTTTCGCAATAATAAGCCAAACAACAAGGGTCCCAAACCCTCTTAGTCAGCCCCTTCTTTAAAAAATGACAAAAGATCCAAGCAAAAAGGAAAGAAGACTGAGCGTCATTGCAATTTTTGTGGGGAAGATAATCATGATGAATATAAGTGTTTTAAGAAGATGGTAGCCTTGGAAGCAGCAATGAAGAAGCACCACATCAGCCTAGATTCGTCTTCAGAATCTACCTCTCATGGACATGCACTTTGTGCTTCTAGTTACTCTTATACTGCATCTTCTTCTTCTACTTCAATTGAATGGCTCATTGATTCTGGAGCATCTTATCATATGGCTAAGGATAAAGAAAATGTTTCTACTATGCATGAATGTAACACCAAACAAATATTTGTTGGTGATGATAGATCTCTAAGTGTTGTAGGATCTGGAACAGTTCCAGTAGAAAATGGTCATTTCAGTGATGTACTATGTGTTCCAAACTTTTTTTGCAATTTGTTATCAGTTTATCAAATTACTCATTCAGGTGAAGGTAAAACTGTGACGTTTACACCTCACCAAGTTGTAATCAAGGATTTTAAAAATCCTCAAAATATCCTTGCTATTGGAATTGTTGATAATATTACTAGGTTGTACAAATTTAACAACTTTGGGTCATCACCTTTTCCTTCGGTTTTTGTTGCTCATAGTGATAACTTGAGCAAACTTTGGCATGAGCGATTTGGTCACTTAAATTATCTCTCATTGCAAAAACTATGTAAAGACAATATGGTGACTGGTATTCCGCTGGTATCTTGCAAGGATGGTGTTTTTTCCGGTTGTGTACTCGAAAAACATCATCGTGACAGTTTTGACAAACGTGCCTCTTGGCACACATCGGTTCCCTTGGAGCTTGTGCATAGTGACTTGTGTGGCCCTCTTCCATCTACTTCCTTTTCTGGTTTCAAATATTTCTTAAACTTCATTGATGACTACTCCAGATGCACTTGGGTTTACTTCCTAAAACTTAAGAGCGAAGTATTTAACATGTTCTTGGCCTACAAGGGCCTTGTTGAAAAACAATCTGGTCATCAAATTATTAAGTTAAGATCTAATAATGGAGGAGAATATGTTAACAACAAGTTCACTAATTTTTTCACTGAACAAGGAATCCAACAATAGCACATTGTTCCATATACACCACAACAAAATGGTGTAGCTAAACGGAAGAACCACACTTTAAAAGAAATGGCTAACTGTATGATCCAATCTAAGGGACTAAGTCTTCAATATTGGGCTGAGGCCATAAATTGTGCAAATTACATAGTTAATCTCACACCCACTAAATTTTTACAGGGTATAACACCAGAAGAAGCATGGAGTAAATTTAAACCAGATGTAAGTCACTTTCGTGTGTTTGGTTGTGAAAAATGGGCTCCCATTCCGGATGAAAAATGGAAAGCATTGCAGCCTAAAAGTGAAAAGTGCATATTTGTTGGATATTTTGAAGATGTAAAAGGTTATAGACTTCTTCAGCCACACTCTCATGATATAATCATTAGAAGAGATGTTAAATTTGATGAAAATCTATTGGCCTGCGAGCCTAACTTGGTGAGTGTGCCATCTTTGGCCTGCGAGCCTGATTCAGCGATTGTGCCTTCTTCTTCCTCTTCTTCCAGCTTCCTTGACAGGTTTCCAACTCCAGTTTCTGATGATGACAGTTAGGATGAAAATCCACCTCCGCCTTCTCATGTTCCTCCAATTGCACCAACACCAATACTTCCTTGATGGGTCCATTCAACATGTGAAGTAGCTGGTGATCTTGCTGGTGATCCTAGAGATCAATGTCGAACACATTCTCAGTTTTAGCAAGCCTCTTCTCTTTTGGCTCAAGTTTCCAAGAATCATGATCCAGAAACTTTTGCAGAAGCTTCAGGAAATCCAGATTGGGATGCAGCTATGGATGAAGAATATCGTTCCTTAATGGCGAACGATACTTGGGATCTTGTCCCTCTTCCAAAAGGAAGAAAACTTGTCAGATGTAAATGGGTCTACAGAAATAAGTATGCATCAGATGGAAGTGTTTAAAGACTTAATGCAAGGTTAGTTGCCAAAAATTTTTCTCAAGTTGAATGGATTGACTACAATGAAACCTTTGCCGCTGTAGCAAAAATGAACTCCATCCGCCTTGTTCTTTCCCTTGCAGCCTTACATAACTGGGAAGTCCATCAAATGGATGTCAAGTTTGCCTTCTTACATGGTGATTTACATGAGGAAATTTACATGGAACAACCTCCTAGATATGTTTAGAATAAATCTAGCCTTGTTTGTCTCCTTAAGAAATCCTTATATGGCCTTAAGCAAGCTCCTAGAGCTTGGTATGCCAAAATGGATAGCTTTCTCCTTGACACTGGTTTTTCTAGTTGTCATTCTAACCCCAATGTCTATACCAAGAAAGTAGGAAACCATCTCACCATACTTGTTCGTTATGTTGATGATCTTATCCTTACTGGTAGTGACCTTAAACTTATAACCCATGTGAAATCCAGTCTTAAGCAAAATTTTGAAATGTCAGACTTAGGACATTTGCATTATTTTCTTGGTCTCCAAGTCTTGCAAACCAAATAAGGAATCTTTCTTTCCCAGTATAAGTATGCTTGTGACCTTCTTCGTCGTTTCCACATGGAATATTTTAAACCATCCCCTTCTCCCTTCCAGTCTGGAGTCAAATTTTCTGCCACTTGTACTTCCCCTGAAGTAGATGCCACCTTGTATCGTTAGCTTGTCAGTAGTATTTTATACTTGACTCATTCCCGTCCTGATATTTCCTTTGTCGTTGGTAATGTTTCCTGTTATCTGCAAACTCCTCATGAAATTCACTGGAAAGCAGCAAAAAGAATACTTCGATATATTCGAGGTACAATTTAGTTTGGGATTCATTACAGTACAAGGGGGAAACCTTTGTTGGTTGGTTTCACTAATTCAGATTGGGCCAGCGATCTTGATGATCAAAAGTCTACTGCAGGTTATGTTTTCAGTTTGGGATCTGGACCTGTCACTTGGGCTTGTAAGAAACAACAAGATCTTGCTCTTTCTTCAGTAGAAGTAGAATATCGAGCCGTAGTTAATTCCAGTCAGGAAGCTTTATGGCTTTGACAGATCTTTTCAAAGTTTGGATTCGAGCAGCATCAGCCTACTGCACTTTGGTGCGACAATAAAAGTGCGATCAAGCTTGCCAAAGATCCAGTTCTACATCAGCGCATCAAACACATTGAGCTACACATGCACTTCATCAAAAATCTTGTTCATGATCGTGTTATTGAAGTGCTCTATTTCCCTACAGATGATCAAGTTGTAGACATCTTCACCAAGTCTCTTACAGAAGCGAATTTTTTTAAACTTCAGTCTATGTTAGGAGTTCAGGAATGTGTCCTTAAGGGGGAATAGGCTCTAATGCCTCCTTCCTTCTCCTAATAGTGTCACTTTTGTAAATCCTTCAATCCTATCCCAAGTTGTTCTTAAGGGGGGATGTTAGGATATTTAGACACTTAGGAGTTAGTTAAGATCAACTTGTGTAATATATCCGTTAGGTAAAAGTGTGTTTCTTTAGTATGCATTAGTATGCATTTGTAAATATTCTGATCCGATGGTCACGATATGTTCTATACATAGAGTGATCTGACGGTTCAACTTCTCTTAGATCATACCTACCATTGATCCATGGCTTAACACCCGATTGGTTTATGATCTCTATTTAAAGAGCATAGAGGGTCCTTGGCTAATTGATCGATTATGAGAAGCACATGTAACTTTCTTTCTTCTGCATAATAAATTGCTCCAAGTAACTATTTGGCTGGGGCCATGGACCGTTTCCCTCTCGAGGGCTTTAACCATGTGACAAACATTGGTGTATTGATCTATGATTCATTTGTGTAAAGTGGTTGCTCTTGGTGTTCGGTCCTTTGGGAGTACCCTGTGTACCCTAACACTATGGGCATATAGAACATCATACAAACATTCAACTGACCAAACCCCCTTACGACTAGTTTTTGGACAAGAAGCAGTAGTTCCACTACACTTCCGACAACAGACACCTATTATCGTAGAGATTTTACATGTCGATGTCAAACAAGGAAGAAATGACTGACTATTGCAACTAAGTAAACTCTAAGAAAACCAACTAATGGTGATACAACATCAAGAAATCCAGAAATAGCAACAAAAAGCATGGAACGACAGAAACATCAAAAACAAAAACTTGTTGGTAGGAGACCTTGCTTTACTTGAATAGTCGAGTAAAAGGCAAACCTAAAAATATCCATACAGAATGGATGGGACATTATGTTGTCGAAGAAATACATGCCAATGGATCAGTCCGACTAAGGACGTTACAGGGCGTAGTATTTTGGAAACTCATTAATGGGGCCCGACTAAAACGCTACAGAAACTAAAAAAACACATATAACGTCCATAATGGTTAAACAAAAGCTATAAAAATCTAAAAATCAAAAAATCAAAATAGTATCGATACACGCACAAAACTATGGCAGGGAAGACCATTGTCAAAATTGACATGATTCCCATCGACACGATACCATCGACCACTTACATAACCGACATCGACCGACAACCTCGATAGTCCCATCGTGCATTCATGACTTCGAGCACCAAAACCAAATAACCATTAAGGCACACTCAAGTGTTCTTGCTGGACCATCACGTCCGCCATTAATACACTCCTCGTCAAAAACATCCAACGCTTCAACTATAAATACTGAACCACAAATGATCATTCACCGCAATTCAAAGAGAGAGGGAAACAGAGCAACCAAATGACTAAAAGCCAAGAACGCTGAAGTAAAATTGACCAGCAGAGGTCGGCACCAACAAACCACTAGAAAGAGCTTATTAGTTGTTTGAGAGCATGGTGTCAGCGCTGCAGACACAAATTCAGGACACAAAAGAGGAGCAGAAAGAAGAAACTATTCGACTATTGATGGAGCAGCACACAACCTTTTCAGAAGCATACAAGGTGTTGCAAGATCACATGGAGGAGTCTGTCATGACAAAAGAAATACTGTGAGACTAGCCTGCTTACTACGGGCGAGTCTATCAGCAAACCAGGAAGACCCGACAGGAGATCCAAGCGCTTGAGAAAAATAAAAGCACTGATGCATCACTTAGAAGCATAATTGAAGATCAAATAGTGCTTGAAACAGCCAAACTGCAGAAGCTCGAGCGAGAAGCACATCAGTGGGTGCAACAAGCCATTCCAAACCTGGAAAAAGTAGACATCATCTGCTCGCAGATGAAAAGACTACTAGAGACAGCGTAGAAAAAGGACCAGCTTATGGGTCCTGACATGGAAAAAATAGCGGAAGTTTCCATACCATAGAAAATGTCTATCTTATCCAGTCTGACTACACCAACCATCGACATACAAAAAATTCTGACCTAAAATTTTGTACTAATTGTGGTGTAGGGGATCACTCAATAGAGGATTGCCCTATTATGCTTGAAAAGATAAATAAAAAGAAGAATGTTAATGTCTTGTCGTGTGTGCAAAAACATGATATTATCAATACAAATAATTTACACATCGTAACCCGACAAGGGATGAAAACTGGGAATGATAACCCCCAAATAAGCAAGATAAAAGAAAAAAATGTCTACCCTGATCCAATTAAAGAAAAACAAATATATAAAGATGCAACAAATGTATTTAAAGAATTTTCCTGACATTAAGAAGCAAACGACAATGGACATAACATAGTAAAACAACTAATACAGCTAGTACAGAAAGATAACTTAGTATCTCAATTCATCGACTTATTATATGAAATAAAACACAACAAAAACACCGAAGAACAAACAAAGAATAACTGCATCTTAAACCAAAAAGATAAAAGTGATGCCGACCCACTTGTTGACCTGGAAATTGAAGGATACCATGTCTGACAAGTTGTGCTCGACTTCAGATCACAAGTAAACATCATGACTCATGACACTTGGGAACAACTGGGCAGACCTCGACTATATGAGTCAAGTATATACCTAAAACTAGCCTACCAGGGTCTAATTGAACCTATTGGAGTCTGCAAAAATGTTGACACAACAATAAAGGGAACATCAACCAAAGTCGACTTTGAAATTATTGATCCCAAGGAAGGATCCAGTTCCTTCCCAGGATTAGTAGGTCGACCTGGGGGAAGAAATATGAAGGCATCGATATCCCTAGAAAAGGAAAGAATAAAATTGAAAGGAAATAGACAAAAGGTCATTGTACCTATTCATCCATCCCAAGGAGAACCTTGGATAGAACCAATTGATGAAGAAGTTGACATCCGACAACTATATCAAATATAGAATAATGAAGATTACACAAAAACTAATAAAATGGTGAACTTTACTTAGGAAACCAAGACTCAGTAGGATACAATTCAGATGCAGAACTATATGATTGGGAGGTTGAAAAATATGAAACAAAAGCAATAAGATGCTGGACTATTCAAAAAGTACAGATGAAACCATTCAAACAATGCTTTGTGGTGTCCAACATCCCAAAAATATTTGAAAAGAAAATTAGGGAATATCCTACATTACAACCAACAAACATAAATACCACAAAAATCCCAAGGTATAAAGAAAGAGAATCACCAGTTATGCATGTAGAGCAAGTATCTAGGAATATCGGTGAACATGGATGACTATAAAGTTTAGTAGAAACTTTTACAAGACAAGCTGCTAGATGGTGGGATACCCATTAGTCAAGACTGCAGACATGGACAACAACTTCGACTTATTTTGTAGAAAGGTTTGGAGGAAAGAAGTTAACCAACTAGGCTAAGATACCTATATTTACCCAAGGACAGGATCCAGAAACCCATATAAAGATATGTGAAAAATAATGGAGAATACTGGGATATAAAGATGAACGTGCATGGCCACACTTATTTCCATCAACACTCGCCGACTTACTGAACAAATGGTACAAGATGGAAGAAGCTCGGGGTGAAACATTCCTCTGGCATGAACTCAGAGAAAATTTTATCAAAGATTTCAACTTTATACCACAAGATGAGAATTTGGTCGAAACAACAAAATAGATTAAAGAATTTATACAGCCGACAAAAAAAAAAAAAAAAAACCCTTAAAAGATAATCGACAGACAATGGACTGTAACAATATACAAACCGGGAAAATACCACAATCGACAAGACTACAGTTGCAAAATGAAAAGTCGGAAGGGGAAATTTTTAGATGGAAATCAAACCATGTCGAAACGACCAAACCTATTCACACAGTACTCAAAGTTGAAACAACCGACAAGGAGGATAATGATCGAATGACTACAGTAGACTTTCCTGCCACATTCTCACAGTTTAAGGAAGGAAGTCAACCAATCAATGAAGCTAAAGCACCATAATGGCTAGATACTAAAGTCAAAACTAGAGAGTTCGACATATCAAATGATGATTGCCCAAAAATAGCAAAAATTGGAGACTACTGGTTGGAAGCACAAACAACAGAGATCACAAACCTACTAAAAGAATTTCAGGATGTATCTGCTAGAGACTATAAGGATCTTAAAGGTCTAGTACATGAAATGGGTGAAATGAAGATCGACACTAAACCTGATGTTTGACCTGTCAAGAAACCACCATATAAACTAGCTCACAAATACAAAGAAATAGTCAAAAGGGAGATTAATAACATGCTTGCAGCAGGAATCATCTACCCTATTGACCAATCAGAATGGGAAAGTCCAATGGTGGTTAAACCAAAGAAACATGATCCAACCAAGCTAAGGATTTGTTTCAATTTCAGAGAACTCAATAAAGTTACATTAACATACCCATTTCCAACTCCTTATGTAGATGAAATATTAAATGAGGTAGCAGGACATGAATGCTACTCATTTACAAATGGATTCTTAGGTTATAACCAAGTGCCAATAGCCAAAGAAGATCAGAAAAAAACAACATTTGTATGTGAATTTGGCTCATTTCCTTACAGGGTTATGCCTTTTGGACTTAAAAATGCACCTGCAGTCTTTTCAAGGATTGTGGTTAAAACATTTCAGGAGTACATTTACAAAACAATGGCAGTATATTTCGACGATTGGACAATATACTCTACACTAAAGGACCATTGTAAATGGCTAAGACTCTTGTTCGAACGATGTCGACAGATCCAACTATCACTAAACATGAAGAAGTGCATATTTTTAACTCCTATAGGAATACTATTAGGGCATATCATCTGTAAAGAAGGTATTAAAGTCGACTTCACAAAAATAAAAATCATCCTCGACTTAAAACCCCCAATGAATCTGAAACAAGTCAGGGTACTACTTGCTAATACAGGATACTATAGAAAATTCATAAGACATTATTCAGACATGACATACCCATTGGAAGAATTGCTAAGAGATGATCAGGAATTTAATTGGATAGAGGAGTGTGACATATCATTCGAAAAACTAAAAAGAAAGCTAGTCGAAGCACCTATCCTAAGGTTTCCAAATTGGTCGGCTAAATTCCATGTCCAAATCGACGCATCATGTCTAGCAATAGGAGCAATCCTAACTCAGCTAGGAGATGATGGAATGGATTATCCTATATTTTACAGTAGCAGAAAAATAAACAAAGCTGAACGAAACTATTCGATGACAGAAAGAGAAGCATCAGGAATGGTCTTTGCACTACAAAATTATCGACACTACCTACTAGCTAACCCATTTGTATTCTATACTGACCACCAAGCACTAAAATACCTTGTCAATAAGCCACTACACCATGGAAGAATATTTCGTTGGATACTTCATACCAGGTAAGTTAAATGTCGGTCCTGACCACTTATCCCAAATCGACACAGGGGAGGAACTGACAGGAGTCGAAGATGACTTACTGGATGCACATCTATTTCGAATAGAAGTAGTCTCGACAGAGTTAGAGGAAATAGCTCAATTTTTAGAAGATGGACAAGCATCAGAAGGTATGAGTACAAAGAAGAAATAAATTTTAGCCATGAAGGTTGCACCATATAGCATCATAAATGGATTCTTGTACAAAATGGGCTTGGACGACATCCTTAGGAGGTGTGTACTGGAACATGAAAGAAATAATATCATGCATGAAGCACATTACGGACCTGCTGGAGGACACTTCCAAGCAGACACGACTGCAAATAAAATCCAACAATCAGGGTTGTGGTAGCCGACACTTCACCAAGATTGCAAAAATTTTGTAAGCCAATGTGACCGATGTCAATGACTAGGTCGACCCCTGCCTAGCACAGAAATTCCTTTGATATCAGTAAAACCAAGTTTGACATTCGAAATTTGGGCTATCGACTTCATAGGAACATTTCCCATACCAGCAAAAAGAACAGGTGCAAGGTACATAATAACTATAGTTGAGTATGTAACCAAATGGGCAGAGGTAGAACCAGTCGACACATGTTCCAGTGAAATAGCCGCAAAATTTAATTATGAAAATATTATCACCCGATTTGGATGTTCACTAACCCTAATCAGGGACCAGGGAACACACGTTATCAATAGAACTAACAAATCCCTAACATACCAGTTCCAAATCAACCATTGTCGAAGTACAACATACCATCCTCAATCGAATGGAGCAATGGAGCATTTAACAAAACACTAACAAAAGGATTAACAAAAATATGTAATGCAGACAAAGATGTATGGGATGAAAATATACCTGTAGTACTATGGGCATACATAACAACATACAAACGTTCAACCGACCAAACCCCCTTTCGACTAGTTTTTGGACAAAAAGCAGTAGTTCCACTACACTTCCTACAACAGACACCTATTATTGCAGAGATTTTACATGTCGATGTCGAACAAGGAAGAAAGGACCAACTATTGCAACTAACTAAGCTCAAAGAACACCAACTAATGGCGATACAACATTAAGAAATCCAGAAACAGAAACAAAAAGCATGGCACGACAGAAACATCAAAAACAAAAACTTGTCGGTAGGAGACCTTGCTTTACTTGAATAGTTGAGTAAAAGGCAAACCTAAAAAGCTCCATACAAAATGGATGGGACATTATGTTGTCGAAGAAATACATGCCAATGGATCAGTCCAACTAAGGACGTTACAGGCGTAGTATTTTGGAAACTCATTAATGGGGCCTGACTAAAACGTTACAGAAACTAAAAAAAAAAAAAACACATATAACATCCATAATGGTTAAATAAAAGCTATAAAAATCTAAAAATCCAAAAAAGCAAAATAGTACCGATACACGCACAAAAGTATGGTAGGGAAGACCATTTTCAAAATCAACATCATGCCCATTGACACGATACCATCGACCACTTTCATAACCGACATCGACTGACAACCTCGATAGTCCCATCGTGCATTCATGACTTTGAGCGCCAAAACCAAATCACCATTAAAAAACACTCAAGTTTTCTTGTTGGACCATCACGTCCACCATTAATACACTCCTCGTCAAAAACATCCAATGCTTCAACTACAAATACTGAACCACCAAAGGATCATTCATCACAATTCAAACAGAGAGAGCAACAGAGCAACCAGAGGACTAAAATCCAAGAACACCGAAGTAAAATCGACAAGCAGAGGTCGGCACCGAAAAACCACTAGAAAGAGCTTATCAGTTGTTTTAGAGCGTGGTGTCGGCACTACAAACACAAATTCAGGACACAAAAGAGGAGCAGAAAGAAGAAACTGTTCGACTATTGATGGAGCAACACACAGCCTTTTTAGAAGCATACAAGGTGTTGCAAGATCACATGGAGGAGTCTGTCATCACAGAAGAAATACTGTGAGACTAGCCTTCTTACTACAGGCGAGTCTATCAGCAAACTAGGAAGACCCGACAGGAGATCCAAGCACTTGAGAAAAGGAAAATCACTGACGCAACACTTAGAAGCACAATTGAAGATCAAATAGTGCTTGAAACAGCCAAACTGCAGAAGCTCAAGCGAGAAGCACATCAGTGGGTGCAACAAGCCATTCCAAACCTGGAAAAGGTAGACATCATCTACCCGTAGATGAAAAGAATACTGGAGATAGCAGAGAAAAAGGACCAGCTTATGGGTCCTGACATGGAAAAAATAGCGGAAGTTTCCATACCAAAGAAAATGTTGATCTTATCCAGTCTTACTACACTAACCATCGACATACAAATTTTTTTTAGAGTTGGACGGATTTCCAACATCAGCTGGCAGTGATAGCTGAAGCAATTGTCGAAGTCTATGTATAGAAAAGACCAACCATCAGACCTCATAGCCCATGAATACCAAGCACAAAGAATGACTACTTAGACGAACAAAGAAATTTTGGGTACCTCCCTGTTTCTTCGGGACAAAGAAACATTTTGTTCATGGGGGAGATGTTGGAGGAGCAAGTCGGTAAGCCGACTTGAACGATAGCCGACTTAGTTGATCAGTCGACTACTTAGAGATTAGGTCGGCCACCTAAGGTCATGTCGGTTGAGTGAACCGACAGGTAGTTATTTGTAACTATTTGTAATTCATATATATTAGGCTGTTGAGTCAGATGAGAACTCGATCAGTTCTCTATATTGTATGGACCTTCTCAGGTTAATATAATATGTTATTCTATCTACTTGTTTTTATCTCTTGTCTCTATTATGTATGTATGTTTTAGTATGTATTATTGGTAACCTTATGTGATCTTTGAGATTACAACAATATTCTAACTATATATTTTTTGAATAAATTTGTTATTGTTTTCTATTTTTAATTCATTTTTAATTTTACTTGTTTCAAATTTGTATAAAACATAGGTCATTTATTGAGCTATAACTTTTTACTGGCTCACCTATTTCGGGAAAAAAAAAGAAACCGCACAAGAATACAAGAATACATTAAAAAAACAAATGATTGATTATGTTAAGACCATGATAGGGTGGCACAACACTCGATCATGTCATTTTAGGGATTCACTGACTTCTTTAATTTAAAAAATATATAAAATTAACTTTTAAAATTTTGGAAAAATAGTCGTGGATAAAATTCGCTTGTTACCTACCACTCCACATGTTTTTTTTCACAAAATTTAACAATTTACATACAAAATTGGTGGACCAACGCGAACATATGCATTATGTTTTATAGAAAAAATAACATAACAAACTTAAAAGAATGCCATTTTGGGGTAGTTATACTATTTTCCATAAATTAAAGTTATATATTCCACAAGGTAATCAGATTGTATGTGTTTGATTTTTTTTACACCTAATTATAGATAGTTTTGTAGGTACCTCTAATAATTGGTTTTAATGATCAGATTTTTGTTTTTCCAGCATTCCATTGTAACTAACACGTCATTCTAGGCTCTGACAGCTTATTCCCTTCAAAATCGGTTAATTCATATGCCCATTTCTTCAAAAATTTCAACATGACATAGGGTCCTAACCACATAGACCTGGATTTTCCTGCCTATAGGGGTTCTTTGTCCTAATCCCGGAGCAATCCAAGCTCCCCTTCAGAAAAAACCCTAGGTTTGACGGATTTATCATATTGACTTTTAACCCTATTTTTATGAGTCTCATTTGCTGTCAATGCATCTCTATGTTGTTCATCTAGATGTTGTAAATTTAGCAAATGTTCTTCCAGTTTAGTCGTATTAGGTAACACATGAATGGCAATTTTTAATGATGGGATTTTCGATTCAACCGAGGTTACTGCTTCCACCCCATGAACAAGTCAGAAAGGTGAGAATCCCATGGTATTTTTCACATTGGTTCGATAAGTCCAAAGTGTATGATACAACATGATGTGCCAATTTGACCAGGCTGTGTTGATAGTACGCTTGAGAATAGTCTTCAAGGTCTTATTGATTGCCTCAACCTAACCATTCGCTTGCAGGTAGAAAGAAGACGAATGTTCTTGTTTAAACCCTAGCATAGTAGCCAATTCGGTCATTATGATGTTTTGGAAATGACTGCCATGGTCAGTGACAATCTCTTTAGGAATAGCAAAACGTGTGATAATCTGGTTGAAAACGAAAAAAGTTGCAGTTTCCCCATCAGCCTTAATGGTGAGCATTGCCTCTGCCCATTTTGTAAAGTAATCTACAGCGACAATGATTTATTTGTGCCCTCCATCCGAGACTGGATTGCACGTCACATAATCTATCCCCCACTTGGTGAAGGGGCCCACTGCGATGATGGGAAACAGTGGACCAGGATGCGACCACATATTTCTGGTGTGAAGATGACAAGGATGACAACGCTTCATGACTTCCACACAATCCTTAAATATTGTAGGCCAGAAATAACCAGCACAAAAAATATTTTGGGCCATTTCTAAGCCAGATAAATGACCCCCACATGATGCTCTGCTATGGGATTCATTTAGGACATTCTCAACCTCTTTGTGGGTGAGGCACCTATGCAAAAGAGAGTCTACCCCTCTAAGGTATAAACTATCCCCGATGATGAGGTAGTTTTCGCATGTACGCATAGTTTGCGTCGTTCTTCTCGCAACAAAGTTGCAGGACACTTCAGAGTCTGGAGATAGAAAAGTATACCTCCATACCAAGGTTCAGAGGTGAAAATCAGAAAAATGTGCTCATATGGGAATGAGTCTTCTTCAATTGCTACATCTTCTTCTACTGAAAATTCTGTAATAAGCTCTACAAAACTAAGGATTTTTTCGATTTGGTATATTGAAAATCCAAGTCAAACTCCTGGAGAATGACTATCCATTTGTTGAATTTTCCTCCAACTATGGATTGGGACAAGAGTTACTGAAAAGTATTGACATCTACCACTATTGTCGTAGTCCTCAGTAAGATTTAGTGACATAACCTCTGCACAGCATACACAACTGCTAAAGCCAACTTTTCAACGTGGGAGTACCATAGTTCAGGGCAATCTAAAGCATGACTAAGGTAATAGAGGACATGCTCTTGGAGCTTATCATCTTCCTGGACTAGAATTACCCCAATGGTCGACTTGGATGCGGCCAAATACAATATGAAATCATGAGAGTAATCTGCCGGACGCAACAAAGGGGCTGACAACAAATATTTCTTTAATGCCTCGAACGCAAGTTATGCAGTTTCATCCCATACAAATGGGGTGTCCTGCTTCAACATGTGCATGAAACCTCTGGTGATCTTGGCGTAATTCACGATAAAACATCAAATAAAGTTATACTTTCCTTGCAGGCTATGAAGTTTCCTGATGGAACGATGAGGAGACAGATTTACAATGGCCTCAACTTTCAAAGGATCCACCAGAATAAATTTGTTAGAAACTATCGACCCGAGAAAACTACCTGACTCGACACAGAAAACAAACTTGTGGGGATTCAAGCGTATTTTGTAATTTTTGCATCGTTCAAAAATTAAGTGCAAGTGATTTGGATGATCGACTCTCTTACAAGAATGTGCAGGTAGATCATCTAGGTAGGGTTCGACAATAGACTTGATGTCACGGAAGGAAAATTTCATTTCCCGCTAAAAGGTAACCCCTAAATTTTTCAATCCAAAAGGAATTTTCTTGTACGCAAATGTATCCCAATGAAAAATTAAATTCGTTTTATGTTGGTCTTCCTGCTTGATTTGAATCTGATTGCACCCGAAAAAACCATTCATAAATGAAAAAACCTCACTCCCCACACAAGCATCAATGATTTGATCTATGAATGGTGTGGGGTAGTTATCCTTAGGACAAGATTTGTTTAAATCAAGAAAGTCAGTACATACACGTATCATCCCTTGATTTTTATCCACAGGAACATGATTGGATACACATTCTGTCAAAGCGATCGGGTAAATAAAACTAGCTTTCAGCAGCTTTTCCACTTCAGCCTTAATGTTTGTCGCTTTACGTCAATTGACAGGTCTAATTTTTTGTCGAACTGGTTTGGCATCAAGATAGGTTCGTATTTTATGTTAGAATATCGATGGATCTATGCCTGGCATCTCCTCATATGACCAGGAAAACACATCACAAAACTCCTTAAATAACATCGTATAGATATCAATCTCCTTCGGAGAGCAGTTTTCCCTGTTATATACATTTTCCACAACATTGGAGTTTGCAGAGATGTTGATAGGGATGGTAATTGAAATGTTTTCCATATTCCCCTCGGTAAATATTCCCTACCTTGGTAAGGGATTGATCGGTATATCAACATCACCTACCAGTCTCACATGGAACTCTTGATTTTCAATCCTGCTTAACTCTGGAAGAAAATAGGATCTATCGTGAATATCTTCGCAGATATTATCTCGCCCACTCACGGCTTCCAAAATGGCTTCGTATGAAGGAAAAACCATGTCTAAGAAGGCATTAGTATACAAATAGTTCTCTTCTCAAGTAGGCATATAGGCTTTTTCTGACTCTTCTGAGACTTTAGGAAGAACCAGAACGAGATCAACAGTGGTGTTACTGATAGATTTATAAGCTACTTCCACTATCAATAATGGCACTTCAAGTTCGTAATGGGAAGGAAGGACCTAAGGATCCATTCTATTGACAACCGTCGCAATAGATTTCCCTACACTAGTAGAACCTAAGTAGCTTATCAGGGTTGGGATATTGAATGTTCCCATTAATGATGAATACATTCCAGCCCCTAAGCTCTCTGACACAGGTTTGACCTAATCAACCAATGGCATAGTGGACTCATTAGTTTCCATACATCCCTTCTGATTGAAACTAAGTTGGTCAACAGTAACCAACTTTCCTTCATGCGGAAACACCACTGTTGGAGACATTTACCTTCATACTCACTCCTTCAGTCAAATTGGCCTAGTTAAACCACTATCCTAAGTTTAATTGACATCAGTGGAGCATTAATTACCATCATCCCAGTCACTCCCACGCCTACCTACAGTCAAGGAGGCTAACTTAGCCTTCTCCTACAGTTAAGGAGGCTAACTGGAGCACTCCAGGGGTGGTCTGTGTGACATTCATGCACCTAATTGCTAACTGGTGGTTACTTTCAGTTCAACCAATCAGTTACAGTAAGTTAAGGTGCCTCCATTCATTAAATATATTATTTAATGATTATTTAATGATCATTTATTATTATTTTAATGAACTGGAGTGAACAAGGCGCCTTCACCAACTTCTGATGGTCAGTTCAGCTTCAGTTAACCTCATCAGGGTTTATTGGAGTCATGCAGTACTAGCACTTGATGATTGGATTGCTATGACATGTGTTTGATCTCCTTCAGTTGAGATTCAGTCATTTATTGCACTCCAACTTCAGTTAGGGTTTGGTGAGTCAATTAGGGTTTTGGTCAAGTGGTTAACTGAGTGGGATTGCATGGCAAAGAGTCAGTTAAGCTAGACTCACTCACTGAATTCGAATTGTCCCTTAGATATTCAAATTCTTCATGGAGTTAAGCCATTGCTATGCATGGAAATTGTAATCCTTTATTGTTTATATAATATACAGAGAGGAAACCTATTTGGTATTCCAGTTATTTCCAATTCATGAGTATTTGTTAATAATTCTTTGATGATTTTGATTCTTAGTTCCTAGATCATGTGCAAGAATTAATAACCACCACTTGAAGAACGACTGAGAAAAATGCACACATGGCATAAGTCCAACTTCTCCCCAGAAGCAAGTTATAATTCAATGGGGCATCAATCACCTCTACTTCAACAGACACTTCTTTCCTTGCCAGCTTAATCTCAAAAGTTGGTAGGATACCATGTGGACGAAATGACCTTCTGTTGAAAGCAGTAAGCAGGGTGTTCAATGGAACTATATCTCGAGATCCAAGAGCCTTCTAGCAAGATAAATACATGACACATGTGGAAGAACCCTTGTCAACAACTATCCTTCCAATGGTTTTTCCACCATGGATGATCTCTATTGATAAAGCCACATGATACATCAGGCGAATTTTGACATCAGACAAATTAAACTTCGCCATAAGGCTTGATGAATCCATACTACCTAAGTCTACCAAGAGTGCATCTCGCTGGGCGGGACAACTCTATAGCACCTCTAAAGTTGACATTGCACAAGGGGTTTGGGCTAAATCTTCAACTACAGAGTAATTGGCTACAGCCCTCGCATTGGGATTATGCAATGCTTTCTTAAATACACCTTTCGGTATCTTAGGCATAGGTTCAGCAGGTTTTTCGATTGTAAAAGGGTTAGAAGTTTCACCTATAGACTTACCCTTCTCCGAAGCCTCCGTCTCATAGTTTTTTTTTCTATTTTGGAGCAAGGTATGGGATCAAACCATGTTGATATATTTTTGGTCAGGGGCATTAGAAGTGCCCCTAGCTATGTTAGAAACTGAAACTACATTCTGTCCTTAGGGGAAATGAT
>LPNX010343061.1:1301-24948 GCA_001517045.1 Pseudotsuga menziesii
CTTCCTCACTGTAGCCAGAGCAAGAACTGTTCTGATGGAAGTGTATCTGGCTACAGGTGCAAAGGTCTCTTCATAGTCTACTCCCTCTTTCTGAGGGAATCCTCGAGCTACAAATCTTTCCTTATACTTTTCAATGCTACTACCCACAGCATGCTTGATCTTGTAGATCCATTTGGAAGTAACAACTGACTTCCCTTTTGGTCTTGGGACAACATCCCAAACATCATTCTTCATGATCTATTGATATTCTTCGATCATAGCATCCTTCCAATCTTTCTGTTTTGCTGCTTCTTCATAACTGGAAGGTTCTTTATCAATGAAATCACATAGTAAAGCTACATACCCGGAATTTGATCTTGTTCTCTTTCTATCTCTGTGATTCTCTTCTGGAGCCCCATATCTTTCCGCACCTTGGATAAGTTCACGTACCCAAGCAGGTTTCCTCTTATGAGGATTCTTCTCCAGAGGTGGATCTTCAGGTCTTTGTGGTTCCTCGAACTCTCGATCTTCTTCTTGAGCTTCTTCATTCATGATTGTATCACGGATCCTGGGTGCTTCTGCTTCTGATTCTTCAAGTTCTTCAGTAGGTCTCTTTCTGGATTTGTTGTAAGCTGTGTCTTCATCAAATGTTACATCCCTACTGACATCGATGTTCTTGTATCCTGAAAAGTAGATTCTGTAAGCCTTCAAGCTTTCAGAGTATCCCACAAATATGCCCTTCTTTCCTAAAGGATCTAATTTTGTTCTCTTCTCTTTAGGAATATGTATGTACACTGGACAGCCGAAAATTCTGAGATGGTTGACTTCTGGTTTCTTTTTGGAGAAGACTTCTTCAGGAGTCTTATTCTCGAGCACTCTATGTGGAGTACGGTTCTGTACATACACCGCTGTTCTAGCAGCTTCAGCCCAAAGATGCATAGGTAAATCTTGATCATGAAGCATAGCTCTTGCAACTTCCATGATAGTTCTGTTCTTCCGTTCTGCAACCCCATTCTGCTGTGGATTATAAGGAGTGGACAACTCCCTCTTAATCCCTGATTCTTTGCATAGCTCCTTGAATTCATTTGAAGTGAATTCTCCACCATTATCTGATCTAATGGTCTTGATCTTCTTTTCAGTATGGTTCTCGATCAAGGCTTTGAATTCCTTGAACTTGCTAAATACTTCATCTTTGTTCTGCATAAAATAAATCCATGTCTTTCTAGAAAAATCATCAATAAAAGAAACATAGTATGCATACCCGCTTAGTGAGTTTGATGACATTGGACCGCATACATCAGAATGGATGATCTCTAGAATGCCTTTGGCTTTGCTTTCACTGCTAGGAAATGTCTTCTTTGTATTCTTCCCTTTCGCACATCCTTTGCAAACTCCATCATGCTTTGTTTGGAATTCTGGAAGACCTTCAACAGCTTTGCTTGCAATGGGTAGTGCTCTGTAATGCACATGAGCAAGCCTTCTATGCCAAAGTTCATTTGGCTCTACTGAATCATGGATCAAGGCTTGTTCTGGATGTCCCTTCAATTTGTACAAGCCTCCTTCTTGTTCTCCAATTACTACCGCATCATTGATAGTCTTTCCTTTTGGCCACATGATGACTTGACCATCTATGAATTCCACCCGCATTCCTTTTGCATCCAATGCTGAAATGAATAGGATATTCTTCTTGAGTCCTGGAACAAACAATACTTCTTTCATTGTTAGAGACTTTCCAAAGTCTAGCTTGTATGAAGATTCCCCACTACCTTTTATTGGGTATTGGTAGTCATCTCCTAGTTTCACCTTGTGAGGTGATTCATGTTCTGATAGTCTCACAAAAGATTCCTTGAATCCCGTCATATGTTTGGAAGCACCACTGTCTATCAACCAATCATCACTTCCATGAGTAATGTTACCTGTGAGAGCTGATATCAAAACATATTCATCCTCGCTTGAAGAATCTTCACTTTCATATCTGGATCTTTTTCTGGATGGTTCATCATCTTCTGCAGCATGAGCATGATGTCTTCTTTTGCTGCTCTTCTTTATCTTCTTCTGTTTGTTAGGAAAATCTTTTGCATAGTGTCCTACTTCATCACAAGTATAGCATATGATCTTAGACATATCTCTTTTAGAGTTATTTTTGTGAAAGTGCTTACCTTTGAAGTGATGAGGTCTTCCTTTTGATGACTTGGAGTGAGACTTGGAGCATACTGTGAGCTTGGTCTTCACTACCCATCTTCTCTTCTCGAGCTGCTATTCGAGCTTCTTCTTGAGAGCATTCTTCCCATAGTCTATTGAATTTGACTAACTTCTTTCTAGCACAAATCCCTTGAATGAAAGCATCCCATGACCTAGGGAGGCCATTCAAAGTAGTCATGACAATCTCTGCATTTTCCACTTCTTCATCAACAGCTTCTAATTGTTCTTTGATTTGAGAGACCCTTGTGAAGTATGACTGGATAGTTTCTACATTTTGAATCTTCACATTCTTCAGCTGGTTTCTCAGGGTCATCTTTCGATTGATGTTCTTTCCTTCAAACAATTTGGTTAGGGCATCAGACATAGCTTTAGGTGTCTTGAGAGAGGACACCTGAGGGATAAAATGATCCTTGATTGAATCAGCAATGATCCTCTTTTCCATAACCATCTTCTTCTTATGAAGAGCCTTTTCCCCATCTCCCTCTGGAACTGGAATCTCCTCATGGATGTAGGAGTCTAATTCATTCTCTTCCAGAACTAGGGAGATTCTATACTTCCAAGCTCGGAAGTTATCAGCCCCCTCAAGCTTTTCATCAAGCTTGGTATGATGAGACATCTTTAAATAAGAACCTCAAATAGAAATACAAAAGATTTTATATCTTACCAGGTTCAAGATGTCAAAACTGAAGCTTGAGCTGAAATCCTGCAGAGCTGGTTCAGGAGAAACAAGGGTTTTGATTTCCCGGAGTTCTGTCCACCCAAATGCCTTCAAATTTGTTCCTAACTTCGATTTTGGGAAGGAGAACAATCTAGGCCTGGGCTCACTGAAAAATTCCTCTTCTATAAAAAGCCCTAATTTCCGGCCCCAGTGACAGGTCCAAAACTGAAAGTCCTCCGAATTGAATTCTGTTTCGACAAAAAGATGCGCCCTAGGGAGGAGAGTAATTCCACCTTACTTTTGCTGAAAAATAGTGGAGAAAGATTCACAAATAAGGAATCCCTAGCCTCCGCAGCTGCACAGTGTCTTCTTCTCAGGTTAGCTCTGATACCATGTTAGTTTTTCAACATTTAAGCTAGCATTATGATAATATCTTTTCACTGAGAGAATAACAAGCACATCAATCACATAAGCACATCACAAGAGACAAGAGACACAAAGATTTTGGGAGGGGAAACCATAAATGGAGAAAACCCCTCAACTTCCTCTAAGATAGTATCACCACAAGATGTGATCCCAAAAACAGTAAGATGACCTCCCAACACAATAGCAGCCTTCTGTCTTCTGTCAAGCCAAAGTATTTCCTTCTCCAAAGGTGCGCCACACTTGAGAGAGCAAGTGATAAATAGAGAGACTCACCCTCTCTATTTATATTAGTCCCTTCACTTGAATTACCATTTCACACGTAGGCTCGACCTAATAATTATTACCCGAGCCTACACCTTAATTAGTGTATAATAACTCAAGTGCCCCATAACTGTGGGGACTTACCTAATGACTTGATATGACTTGATTACATTATTAATCCTCCTGATCGGAACATCGGGGCATGACCACATGACTCAAATGCATAATAGAAACATGCCGGAATAAACATCGGGTTACAATATATGAAATACATAGAAGAATACATTCCGAAGTTACATATACATCAACAATTATTTCTATTAGTCTAGGTTTAGAATCAAATAAATATCTATATCTCAGTAAAGACTTGTAAAATTCCTATAGCAAACAGATACAAAGACTACTATAATATAGATATTTAAATACGAGGATCTATAAACACACACACACACACACACACACACACACACAGATATATATATATATATAGAGAGAGAGAGAGAGAGAGTAATAAATTGTATTAAGAACAGAACTCTTCGATAGCTCTCTAAACTAATTAGGGTTTGAACGAGTAACAGTAAAGATGCAACAGCCTTAGGGATTAATCTTTTAATAAAATTTATACATGGGTTTTATGGCCCGTTAACCATTGCCAAAAAGAAAACAACACTGAAAATGAAATTAAGATAAGACTACAAGCACCTTTACCCATTATGATAAACATAGATTTTATATCAATAAAGACTCCATGGTTTTTTTTCCAAAACAAGTGTAATAGGGTAAGAACCTCACGACCCTATACATTACATTCATAAGGCATTACAACCACATTAAATTTATAAAACATTGAACCCAAAAATCATTCGTTTATGATTGATATTTCACATTGTATCGACAAGTATTTTATGTGAACCTTACACATAGCTAATAACAAAAATCAAATAGTCGTATGAACAACATCACGAAGCCACACTACTGCTAAGATTTGTTGATAAACAGTAAGGCCCTCATAGGTCCATACACATATTTAAACCCTTACAAGTTAAGCGACATAGAAAAACTGCACAAATACATTATAAACCAATTTGAGAAAAGTGGCATAGTCGCTATAACTCCACAAATACTAAGTCAAACCCTTACATTTCCTATTCTAGATGCCTCGTAGCATTACCAAAGAAAAATTATCTTCAACTAGGAATAATAAGTGTAGAGAAGTAATACCCAGGCTATGCCATGGGGAAACAAATGCTAAGCACAAAGCCATGAAAGGAAAGGCCGCAAGTCTTACTGACTTAAAAACCCTCTCGGGCAGCGTCCAACCAATTATCTTGGCATAGAGGAGTGATGCAAAAACCTGCCTGCACATACAAGAAAGTATCAGAGGTCAGACAGTATTAAATAATTAAAGTGTAGAACGCAGAGGAAGCATTTTTTTGTTACCCGTGCCTCTGAGTTTGCGAGGAAGAACCAAGCCACTTGTGCCTGAGTAGATGTGGAGAAGGACTGTCGAAAGCACAAGTAACTCGACTTCCCCCCCATGAAAATTGATATCAATCTGTAATTCTTGTGCAGATCAAAACCAAACTAGAACGCCACAGAGTGAAACAAACCAAGACAAAAACCTCCAGGACAAACAACATGTTTTATGAAAGGGCAATAAAACCCTCCAATTTTGTCTGACGCAAAATGGTCGTTAGCTGGAAAGGTTAAAGCTCCCACATGGCTTGCATAAGGGAACCTTATTACAACATACACTCTTTTAATGTCAACCAACCCATCGTGTTTAATCAAACTTCGAACCTTTGCATCTTCATATATTTTTTCCTTACAATTTATTGCTTTCAAAACTTAGCATAGTTTTGGTAGGATAGTTTTAAAACATGCTTTTTTTATGAGTTTGCAAATGGGAACTTTGATGTTATGACCCCCATTCCTTAAGATGTTAGGTATAGGACCTTTTTTTCTTGCAAGATAGATCAAACAAAAATCACTCTCACAGGGGCTAAGTAAGACTTGCAGTATCTCTCCTTCTAGCTCATAGCGAGGACCAAGACTGAAAGAACCAAAACATTATACCACAATGTAGAAATCATCGGAGTTTTATAAGATGTTATAACAACAAGACAGTTTCGACATAGTGTCATAAAAGTAGATATGTTGATGAAAACAAAACATAAGTCACGTGGGACTTTCAGTATAGCTAAAGTCCTCTAGTAAATTGTTGTCACAATAGAAAAACATAAAGTACAACATCTAATGGATTTATCATCTGAAGATTTTATTAAGTTACATAGCATAATGTATGGGTAAATAAAAAAAAAAAAAATTATGAATTTTTGGGATGTTGCAAGTGGTATTAGAGCGAGTTTCAAAACACTAGGTCTGATTGGCTCACTCGCATGCAAATAAGAAACACATATACTGATCATATTTTACATTTATTTCTGTACGGAAATATAAAATTTGTTTTGCATAAAAATGGAAGGTGTCGAAACATCTACTGAGAATGGATCTCGCCACAATAATCCGGACAACATCTATGTAGAACTAAATAATCCACCTTCAGAGTTGCTACAAATAGTGAGAGAGTTAATAGATGAACTACAAACTGTGAAACACGATAATGAAAGAATTTTGGAGCTAAATCATATTGTTGTAGGGTTCTTCCGGACAATCCGCAGTAGCCATTTTTTGGTCGACGTTTCGATTCCGAATCTGGAACCATCATCTGGACTACTTGTCCTGATGATGGTTCCAGATTCGGAATCGAAACGTCGACCAAAAAATGGCTACTGCGGATTGTCCGGAAGAACCCTACAACAATTTATCTTACCGCAGAAATCTACAAACTAAATCATATTCTTATGTAAAAAACACGTAACAAGGAAAAAGAAAAACGAAATGCTTATGAAACTGATTATGAAACAGAATCATATCAGCAGAAGGGTAAGAAAATAAAATTTCCTGATAGTGAATCTTCTTCACGAGTTAATATAAAATCCCATAGAAAAAGGTATACATATACAATTGAAAGTAGTGGAAGCAACCATAAACATAGAAAAATAAAGTATAAAACGTATGAGGAAATCTCTAGGGAATTCAAAAAAATAAAGCCTCCCATTTTTAACGGAGAAGTAGAAAAAGGTGAAGAAGCTCAGACTTGGCTGTCAAGAATGAAGAAATATTTCCTAATTTATAATTACTCTAACAGACTGAAATCTCGGATGGCTATATACAATTTAACTAGAAAAGCTGACATCTGGTGGTAAAACATAAAAAGAGTAAAAAATCTTAAAGAGAAGTACTTAACCTAGAGAGTCTTTAAAAGATATTTTAAAAGGAAGTTTTTATCTAAACAGTACTACAAAGAAAGAGCTAAAGAATTCTATGAACTAAAATTGGGTTCAATGTCAATGAAAGAGTTAAGTAGTAAATTTATAAGTCTGTTAAGATATGTACCTTACATAATTGATGAAAAACCTAAAATACAAACATCTTTAAGCTGTCTTCCCACTAGTTTCAAGGACAGAATAGAGTTCGACAACCCAAAAGCCCTTGAAGTGGCTATGAGAAAGCCTGATTTCTGTTATGAACATAGTAAAAAGAGAGAGAACTTATCTAACTGGAAGAATAAAATAACTACTAATTTTGATCAGAAGAGAAAAGGATTTATGTCAAATAAGAATTTTGGAAATAACTATCGGAATTTCTCCAGAAATAATTATCAAGGAGCAAACTTAAAAAATAAGGAACAACAAAATACTACAACACCAAAAGGCAGGGATATGCTTAACAACTTTGTTAAACATAATGAACATAATGAACCTGTCAAGTGATGGGAATGTCAAGGACCGCATTATTTCACGTACTACTCGAACATAAAAGGGAGCTTCGCCAACGTGCATACCATCCAGGTAGAGGAAACAATTAGAGAAGTGGCAAATGAAATGCCCATAATAAATGCATCAATGGAGAACCGACATGCAAACCATCAGACTTCCATGGTGGAAGTGAAAGGTATGATACAAAACCAACATGTTTTCATCCTAATTGATCTAGGTGCTAGTTTAATTTATATGTCACCTAGCATAGTGAAAAAAAGCAATTTATCTTTGAAAAAGTTTGAAAAATATTTGCTGGTCTAGTTAGCTACGGGAACTAAAAGGAAAGTGGTTAATTATGTTGAAAATGATAATTTTCTTGTGAGTCGGTTTGAAACTCAAGTCAAGTTAAATGTGTTACCATTAGGATATTATGATGTCCTAATAGGTATGGATTGGCTGGAAAAACACCAAGTGATTTTAAATTGTTTTCAGAAAATGTTTACTTGTTTAAATAACATAGGAGAAAGGATTTCAATCAAAGGAATACCTAAGAAAGTCTCTGTTAGACAAATCTCATCCTTGCAGATGAAAAAAGCTATAAGAAAAGGCTGTAAAGTTTTGTTGTACATATAATAAATAATGAAATTAGTACTAGGAGTTGTACCAAATTCAAAAGCTCCTTATAGAATGAACATTTTAGAACTTAACGAATTAAAATTACAATTGCAAGAATTAATAGACAAAAACTATGTATGACCAAGTGTATCCCCTTAGCGGGCACGTGTCCTTTTTGTTAAGAAGAAAGATGATACATTGCATCTATGTATAGACTATCGTCAACTAAATAAAATGAAAATTAAAAATAGGTATCATCTACCCCACATCGATGATCTGTTTGATCAGATACGCGAAGCAATGGTATTTTCAAAAATAGAATAGACATCTAGATATCATCAAGTCAGAATTAAAGACAAAGATATCTTTAAGACTGCTTTCAGAACTAGATACATGCACTATGAGTTTGTGGTTATGCTCTTTGGGCTAACTAACACTCCAACAACTTTCATGTGCTTAATGAACAATGTCCTAAGTAAATACTTAGACAAAATTGTAGTCTTCTTTATAGATGACATATTAATTTATTCTAAAACGAAAGAAAAGCACGATGAACACTTGCAGATAATACTACAAGTTTTAAGAGAACGTCAACTATATGTTAACTTCGGTAAATGTGAATGTTATAAAGATGAGATACAATATATAGGGCATGCAATATTTGAAGAAGGGATATCGATATACCCAAATAATATAAAAGCAACCGTTGATTGGCCTATTCCAAAGGATGTAACTGATGTACGATCTTTTATGGAAATAACAGGTTATTACAGAAAATTTATTGAAGGATTTTCAAAAATTGCAAATCCTATAACATCATTACAAAAAAAGGGAAAGAAATTTTTCAGGGATAAAAAATGCGAAGAAAGTTTTAATAAATTAAAAGAATTATTAACAACTGCACCCATTCTAAAAATAGTAGATCCAGACAAATATTTTTTTGCATGCACTGATGCATGCAACAGAGGTTTTGGTGGGGTTTTGACACAAGAAGGTCATGTAATTGCATATGAATCGAGGAATTTAAAAACAACAAAAATAATTACGCAACTTATGACTTAGAGTTGGATGCCATAATCCATTCTTTAAAGACGTGGTGCCATCATCTAATAGGAAATAGGTTTTTTCTAATGTCTAATAACATAAGCTTCAAATATATGTTTGATCAACATAATCTAAACGCAAGGAAAGCTAGATGGTTAGCTTTCCTTAGTGAATATGATTTTGAAATCAAACACATTAAAGGGAAAATAAAATAAGGTGGCTGATGCCTTAAGCAAAAATGCAGTAACAATTTTTGTAGCTACCATTAGCAGTTATAAAACTGAACTAGAGGATAAACTGGAAGAATGAATAAAACCGGACACAGAATACCAGAGTTTAAAAGAAAAGTAACTCAGGATATATCTGAAAATTTAAATACAGACTACAGTTGAAATGAAAAAGGTCTAATGTTGTATAAAAACATACTTTATGTGCCTAACATACCAGAAGTTAAACTGTTGATTTTGAATGAAGTACACAAAAGTCTTTATTCTGAACATCCAGGGTATCAAAAGATGATAACATTGTTGAGAAAATAGTATTTTTGGCCTAATATGAAAAACAAAGTTGCTAAATTTTTAGCTAGGTGTATAGAATGTCAGTAAGTTAAAGCTGAACATCAACACCCAGGGGGTCTTTTACAACCATTACCAATTTCAAATTGGAAATGGGAAGTCATCAGTCTTGATTTTATAACTGGCTTACCTAAAAACCAGAAACAAAATGATTCAATAATGGTAGTTGTGGATAAAATTAGTAAGGAAGCACACTTTATACCTGTTAAAACAATGCACAAAGCTGCTAACATTGTTGACATATTTATGAAATAATTATTTTGTTTGCATGGAATTCCAAAGGTAATAATTTTCAACAGAGATCCTAAATTTACTGGTAATTTTTGGAAATCTTTATTTAAAGGACTAGATACTAATCTGAATTTCAGTACTGCTTATCATCCGTAGAGGGATGGAAAAACAAAAAGAGTTAATCAAATACTAGAATATATGTTACGAATGTATGTTAGAGACTATCCCAAGAAGTGGGAATATTATTTGCACTTCGTAGAATATGCATATAATAACCATTATCAAGCTTAAGCAAAGCTTAGTCCTTTTGAAATATTATATGGTAGGAAATGTAACACTCCTATTAGATGGAGTAATCCAGTAGACAAATTGATGTTAGGACCTGACTTATTGAAAGGACTAGAACTATCAGTGAAGAAGGTACAAAACAATTTGAAAACTACTCAGGACAAACAAAAGAGTCATGATGACCTTAAAAGAACTCCGAAGGAATTCCAAGTAGGTGAGCATATATTTGTTAAGGTAAAACCTAGAAAGAGCTCCTTTAAACTAGGGAGTTGTGCTAAATTAGCACCCAGGTATTGCGGACCGTTCGAAATATTGGAAAGAGTGGGGCTAGTGCCATATCATTTAGCTTTTCCACCTAATCTTAGAATACATAATGTCTTTCATATTTCTATTTTGAAAAAGTATGTACATGATGCTACTCATGTGATTGACTGGAATGTGATGCAAGTAGAACCAGAAGGAGATTTTCTAGTGGAACTGGATTGTATTGTTGACAAGAGGGAAATTTTTCTCCGGAATCGTACCATTGGACATGTAAAGGTGCAATGAAAACACCTCAATCCAGATGAAGTAACCTGGGAATAGGAGCGCGATATGCAGGCGGCATATCCGGATCTATTCCAAGAAGACTCGGAATAACTTAAGAAACATCGTGGGCAATGTTGAGCTTAAGGGGGGGTGTTTGTAACATAACCAAAACAGGAAAATAAATATTTATTAATTATTTCAAAAAAAAGTTATGTTAAATTTATTCTAAAGTTTTACGACCAAGTTGGTCAAGGATGAATGTAATTGAAGAATTATTTATTTTAATAATTAAATAGAAGAAACACCTATCCAATGGAAACTGCTAAATGAGTGTTCACTAAACCACTAAGAGGAATGAGCAGTTGCAGAAGGCTAGTTGACAAGTGGCAGCACTAGCATTTCACTTTCTAGTTGTTGCAGGAAGCATAATCCCTAAAAATGTGGTCATGTTTCCTAAGAGGGGAAGCTAAGCTAGTGGCCCATTTAATTCCAAAAATGGCCCAAATACCTAGGAAATCTTATAAATACCATCAACTTGAGCAGGAGGCTCACTACTCATTCTATTTCAAGAGAATGTACGTTGTGATTGCTGCAAAACTGAAAAAGTCAAGCACACAAGGAATTTGATGAGGGGATAGATAAATTGGAATTGTTGAGTTAAGTCTGCTACTAAGTGCTAAGTTACAGCAAGTTGTTGTGTGGGCTATTATCCAATGATCTTCGTCCTAGTGGTTCAGTGAACAGGCTTGGGGGTCCTAAGCAAATAATTTGGCTGCTTCAAGAGACGGTTGGGTAGAACGATCTCCCTTTGGTGTTTGTCGCCTTCTTCGTATTATCCAGGTTCTATTGTTATTTGATCTGTACTTTTATTTGAAAATATGTGCAGTAGGTATAAGTAGGATGATTGAATATATTATGATTCCTATATCTGAAAATTATTTGGAGACTGTTGTAAGAGTAGGGAAAGCTACATTCCTTTTTATTTAAAGTTCAAGTTTAAATTTACTGATCTGATTATTCTGTGAAGTACTTCTTAGCTTAATGATATTTTCATTTCTCTTCGTATAATTATTAAGGTATTTCTACCATTTGGTCGTTTCAATTTACTATAATGTTAGTATTAGTGGTATTATTTCTGTTAGTCTATGTTCAGAATCAAATAAATATCTATATCTCAGTAAAGACTTGTAAAAGTCCTATAGAAAATAGATACAGAGGCTACTATAATATATATATATTTAAATACAAGGATCTATAAACATATATATATAAAAGACTAATAAATCGTATCAAGAACAGAACTCTTCGACAGCTCTGTAAACTAATCAGGGTTTGAACCAGTAACAGAAAATAAGATTATACAGAAATAAATATAATAAATTTAAACTATAACTTCTAAGTAAATCCAATGTTCAGATCCAATTTCCAACTTGGTATTTTGCATTTACAATATTTTCTAGGGCCAAGTTCTAGCCTAATAAATCAAACCCTAGAAATATTTAGGATAATAAAAGCTTCAAGTTAAAAGTAATAATTGAGCTAGTTTTCACAGTAGTGCTTTACAAGGGAATCATTGCCCAATCTCTTAACTATTAATTATTAATACTAAGTCGAGTTTATCGACAGGATACAACAATGATTACAGGTTGTTACCCATGTTGGTATTATCTATCTATGATGGCTTCATTCACAAAAGAAAAGATGCAACAAACTTAGAGATTAATCTTTTAATAAAATTTATACATGGGTTTTATGCCCCATTAACCATTGCTAGAAAGAAAATAGTATTGAAAACGAAATTAAGATAAGACTACAAGCACCTTTACCCATTATGATAAACAACGATTTTATATCAACAACGAATCCATGTTTTTTTTCCAAAACAAGTGTAATAGGGTAAGAACCTCATGACCCTATACATTACATTCATAAGGTGTTACGATAGCATTAAGTTTATAAAACATTGAACCACAAAATAATTCATTTACAACTGTGATTTCACGTTGTATCGACAAGTATTGTAATTGAACCTTACACATAGCTAATAACCAAAATCAAATAGTCGTATGAACAACATCACGAAGCCACAATACTGCTAAGGTTTGTTGATAAACAGTAAGGCCCTCATAGGTCCATACACATACTTAAACCCTTACAAGTTAAACGACAGTAGAAAAACTGCATAGATACATTATAAACAAATTTGACAAAAGTGCCATAGTCACTATGACTCCACAAATACTAAGTCAAACCCTTATATTTCCTATTCTAGATGCCTTGTAGCATTACCAAAGAATAATTATCACTTTCAACCAAGAAGAAAAGGCACAAAGAAGTAATACCCAAGCTATGCCACAGGGAAACAAACGCTAAGCACAAAGCCATGAAAGGAAGGGACACAAGTATTACTAACTTTAAAACCCTCTCAGCCAACTTCCAACCGATTATCTATCATAGAGGAGTGCTGCAAAAACCCTCCTACACATACAAAAAGGATCATAGGTAAGGCAATATTAAATAATTAAAATCTAGAATGCATAGGAAGCATTTTTTTTGTTACATGTGCATCCGAGCTTGCAAGGAAGAACCAAGCCACTATTGGTTGAGTATATGTGGAGAAGGACTGTCGAAAGCACAAGTAACTCGACTTCCCCATCATGAAAACTGGTATCAATATGTAGTTCTTATGCAGATGGAAACCAAAATAGAACGCCGCAGAGCGAAACAAGTCAATACAAAAACCTCCAGGACAAACAACATGTTTTACGAAAGGGAATAAAACCGTAGGGTTTTGTCCGACACTAAATGACCCCCAGCGGGAAAGGTTAAATCTCCCACATGGCTTGCATAAGGGAACCTTATTACAACACGTACACACTTTTAATGTCAACCAACCCATCATGTTTAATCAAACTTTGAACCTTTGCATCTTCATATATTTTTGCTTGCAATTTATTACTTTCAAAACTTAGCATAGTTTTTGTAGGATGGTTTTAAAACATGCTTTTTTATGAGTTTTCAAATGGGCACTTTGATGTTATGCCCCCCCTTCGTTAGGATGTTAGTTGTAGGACCTTGTTTTCTTGAAGGATAGCTCAAACAAAAATCACTCTCACCTGCATAAGAAGAACAAAGGTTTATGCGTTAGCCGCGGGGTCTAAGTAAGACTTGTAGTACCTATCCTTCTAGCTCATATCCAAGACCAAGATTGAAAGAACCAAAAAATTATACCACAACGTAGAAATCATCAGAGTTTTAGAAGACGTCATAACAACAAGAGAGTTTCGACATAATGTCATAAAAGGAGACATGCCGATGAAAACAAAACATAAGTTGTGTGAGACTTGCAATATAGCTGAAGTCCTCTGGTAAATCATTGTCACAATAGAAAAACGTAAAGTACAACATCTAATGGATTTATCATCCGAAGATTTTATAATGTTACATAGCATAATGCAAGGGTAAATAATTTTTTTATTTATTTATGAATTTTTGGGATGTTACTTAGTGTTAGACTCCACCTCAAGAAAATACAATTTTTTATTATTTACCACATGATGAGATATATGGATAGGTTAGTTCTATTATTTTAACCATACAGTGGAAAAAAATTTCAAAAAATTTCTAAAATTTTCCAATGTTATAAAATTTTAATATTTAATACATTTAAAATATATATATTTATTTAAATTTTGATTGGCCTAATTTGTGCTGATGTAAGTCTCAAAATTTGGTGCCAGGGGTTGGTGGTGGAGCGGACATCATAAAAAGTCTGTATAGATTATATTCTTTTGATGGTTTAAATATACTTTGAAGCGTGAAGGTACTTACATGCTTTTAAGTATTATCTTCGACAATTGACACGTGGAAAATTTGGTATCCTCTCATAATTGGTTGACTGAATTAAATATTTCAAACCATCCTCCCTGCCTTGCCCAAGCAAAGCCGCCCACGATGCAGTTCTAGTCACACGCAAGTCAACTACCATGCGACCACTGAAAAGCAATGGCAGGCCTTCTATCCCTGTGTCCGTATATGAGGGAGTGTCATGATGATGAAGTAGTTATTACTACCAGCTCTCTTATTTCTCACACACAATCTTCATTTTCTTCTTCTATTCCATTGGCTTCGTTGTTTGGTTGCTTTCTTTACACCTACAGACTTAGAAGGACGAGGAATACCAGTTTCTTGCTTGCTAATTACCTGCAGACTAAGAAGAGGGAAGGAAGGCCAGTGAGTGAAGAAGTTAGTCACTTCGTTTACTAGCACGATGGAAGAATCTGCCCGGTTCCCGCAGGAGCAAGTGGCTTTGACAGGCGTCCAATTTGGCCTTGCATTGTCCAGAGAAATTGTAAGTGGGTGCTTGAAATAGAGAAGAATAATGGACAATCAGGTTCTTTTTTACTGCAATTCTGAGGCAAATAATATATTTTAACTTAGTTAAAACTCATTTTCATGCCAATTCAGTGGGAAACCACCTTTGAACTCTGAATGTAAAGAATGTGTATGTATGCTATTCAAGTTAAACAAAATATAGCACTTATTTTTACTTTTTTTTGGTTGGGAGTACACTTTTAACCAGTTATTAGCCTTAACTACTCTCCCATACTTGGTAATGAGCTTATAATTTTCTTGTTATGAGAATTGAAGAATCTCGACAAAGCCTAATTTGGGGTTTGGCTGGGGTGGGGTGGGATGAAGAGGGTATAATAAACTTGTTTGAGCAATTACGAACTAAATTGTTTTCCTGGGAAAGTTACCATCGAAAGGATAAATAATTGACCTTGTATGGGAAAGGGCTCTTAATTTGTTGAAAGACATAAACCAGGCATGATCCAGGGTCGTTTCCTCCAAAGTAGAATCATGTAGAGAATTGCTAATTTCACAGAATTACCAATTCCATAGTAACTCTAAAACTCACGGTTATTGTAACTTCTCGTGAAGTTTCTTAAAAATTAAAATTTCTTAACATCATCTTCATCTTCTAGGTTGTTGCAAAAGGACCCTCCTTGATTGTTGTATCACTAATGCGAAGGATGGTGATGCCATTGTCACATATAGTTTAGACTGCAATACGTTTTTTTTCTCCATAAAGGCAGTGAATTCCAATAGCTGGTATTATGTTCTAATTTTACAATAAGATGCTTATGGTTATTAATTGAGAAAGGTTAAACGCGAATGGGAGGTTTACTTAATTGGAGGACATGCTTTAAAATATAAAGTCGCAGATAGTTTTGTCAGGTTTAGACTACTATACGTTTTTTTTTTCCATAAAAGTGGTGAACTCCAATAGCTGGTATTAAGTTATAATTTGGTTCGTGAATTTAGTTATAATCTTCTTCACAAGTGCTGAAAGACTATTTAAGAAAAAATTCCATAGTATAGAGAAAAAAACCAGTAAATTTAATAGCAACAAAGAAGCCAAAAAAAAATTCCATTGACATGCTATTTGTTTTAATGTCATGTAGGTGTAACATTGGCATTGTTTATAACGCCTTCACTTACACTTTTTTATTTTTCCAAATTGTTTAGGTTGAGTGAGATGGGTCAACACTAGCATTGTTTGCAACACCTTCACTTATAGTTTTTTATCATATTTTTTTTTCCGAGTGAGATGCGGTCGACATGGCTTCTCTCGTAATAATTTGGTTCGTGAATGCCAATAGCTGTTATAATTTAAGTTATAATTTGTGGTATTAAGTTATAATTTGGTTCTGTGAAACTTTAGTGTGAGAGTTTTATAATGATTTTAACTCTATAATATAATGATTTTAACTTTAAACTTGGTGTTGGATTTTATTTTTAATGTTAACATATAGTTTGGTTCATTGAGTTTTTTAACCTATAGTTTGGTTCATTCGTTCATTTACAAAGTATTTGTTTACATAGTATTCAATTGTATTTGGAAAATATTCATTATTTTTTCAATAAGTAGGTGATTGATTTCTTATTTAGTTTTTTTTAGCATAAAAGATGTTTTTATTCAATTTTTGAGAAATTTAGTTTATATTATGATAGCTATTAGTGAAATCCAATGGATTTAAATGGAATTCATAAAATATTAGGTTTTTTTTCAATAAGTAGATGATTTATTTCTTATTTAGTTTTTCTTAGCATAAAAGATGTTCTTATTCAATTTTTAAGAATTTTAGTTTATATTGTGATAGTTATTAGTGAAATCCAATGGATTCAAATCAAATTCATAGGAATTTCCCTTCACGCCTAAGAAAAATAAAAAGTTTCATGGAAGGAGGTTATTCTTTTACCGATCTTATATAGGTTTTAAGAAAAATCATGGTCACCATGAAGGTTATTTATTCTACCTATTTCAATGAAGCTATTTGTGTGTTTACGTGTATGCTACACCCTTCTCCAAGTTTAAGTGGATGTATCCATATTTAATATGCAATAAATTGGATCTTTGATCATGAATAAGGATGCTTAGCACACATTTTGCATCTTTTCCAATTATCTTTGTTTCCTCAAAACATTGAGAACTCAATTCGATGGCTAAGTAGTGAAATCCATTTGATGGCTAAGTAAATTTTTTGACAAAATAATTTTCTTTTTTGTTACAAATACATGACAAAGTACCATATTTCTATAGCTTATATAGCAATAGTTGTTGCCAACTGCAGTGACATTGCCACCTCCTAGCTCTTGTTTATTTATGAAAGAAATAAATTATTTGAGAAACTTTATTTAAATTTGTAAGTTGTTACCCAAATTTATTCTAGACATATTAATTATAATGATTATTATGTTTCTTTGTTATAATTTATAAACAATCATTTAATGTTTGGCTTTTATACAACTGATAGAAGACAAATCTGAGATGAATTATTAAATTATTTTGTATAGAGATACTTTTATTTTACAAGAGCAGTTGGGAGCTATTTATGTTAAAAATAGAGGAAGAAATTACAAAATCTGAAACATGGGCAAAGTCCAGAAGGTTTCTAAGACCATATCCTAACATTCTTCGATTACATATTGAATTTTGTCTCGAAAGAGGCCTAGCTTGGAGTGACTGTCAATTCTTACAAATTTCCCAAGAATCAGAATGCAGGAGTTGAACATAGCAGAAATTTAATGCAGTTGTCTTAAAATCTGAATGAATAAATGAATTCTAATTCTTCTAAGTAAGGATCAAAGAACCCAACAACGTTCCTGATTGTTCCCATTACAGGATATAAAGCCATAATCAAGGTGCACTCCTTTATTCTCCATTTGATCTGTTGAATGGTTATTTGTTCAGAGAATGTGAAGAAAATTTATAGCATTAAATTCATTGACAAGGCTAATGAAAATGTGATGCATCTTTGTACAAGGAATTTTATAATTCTTGGATTATTTCCGAACCTCTCTGATGACCAATAGTGAATCTCCAAAAACTACTAAGTCTTTGATTCCAAGCATGTTAGTAATTTCCATCCCTTTGAATAGGGCGAGCCATTCTGCATAGTTGTTGGATTTTTTCCCTATTCCCCAGGCATAATATTTTAGCCTATTTCCTCCAGGATTAAAAAATTACCCCTCCCGCACTTGCTAGCCCAGGATTTCCTTTAGAAGCGCAATAAAAAATAGAGAATGACAGTCCAGAGTTGTCCACCAATTGTTGAAGCTTTCCGGACTCTTTCGAATCTTCCAACTAAGAGAGCTTGTTGTTTTAACATGCTTTCCTCCCACACTTAGCTTGTGAGGTCCGATAAGATTACCAAACCAGATTCTTTCTTTTGGGGATAAAGGCTCAAGTTGAAGGTGATCTAATCCTTTTGAAAGAAGAGCTTTGGTCCATAAAGCTTTTGCAGAAGTCGAGACTCTGTTAGGAGAGAGGGCCATATTTTCAAAGATTCCTTTGTTTCTAGCTATCCAAATTTTCCAGCAGATATATTTAGGGAGAGCAACCCATGCTCTTGAGAAATCAGGCTTCTTGTATAATGATCCATAGTAATAATCATTCCAGCATATGAAGAAATATGTCCAGTTCGCTGGCAAGGTAAGATCAAATTGGAGCTCTTTGAGGACAGTGTGCCAAACCTCATTTACAAATGTGCATTCCAGGAAGTGATGTTCCAGAGTTTCTTCCGAGCTTTTGCATAGAACACATCGAGACGGAACTTCTATTTCCCCTTTTTTAGGTTTTCTGTTGTCAATATTTTGTGACGTGCTAATAACCAACATAAAAAATTGACTTTAGGAAGCCCATTCTTACTCCACATGCTGTCCCAAATGGATTCTTTTTTGTTGTTTTTATGAATAATGCTATAACTAGCTTTAACAAAGTACGTTCCAGATTTTCCCTAGCTTCTTTATTCTGAAATGTTGAGGTGAATCGGTGATTAACCCTGGAGAGTCGTTTGCAACGCTTGGTAATCCATGGATATGTTTTCTAGAGTCTCCAATCTCTTCCATCTAGCCCAACTCCCACTATTGTACGAATTTAATATATCAAAAACCGTGGAGAGGTTGTGGGAATCCATCCATTGTTTTAAATACATATATGCATATTTGAGTCTATTTGGAGAAAAATGCCTGAAGTTGTCCTCCCAAATCTGGATCCTTTTCCCATTTCCAGGAGCACAATTCAAACTGTTTTGGATAACAAAGGCAGCATTTTGACAAATTTTCCAGACTGGAGAGCAATTCTGAGTTGAAGGAATAACGTCCAGACATCTTCTCCTACTTCCTATGAGATATTTTTTCCTTAGCACATCCTTCCACCATGAATTTTCCCCATAAATGATTCGCCACACAAATTTTGCTCCCAGAGCAAAATTCATAGCTTCTAGATCTTTAATACCAACTCCCCAATTGATTTTTGATTTGCAAACTTGCTCCCATTTGATGAGGTGGAATTTCTTAGCGCCGTTGGATTTCCCTCCTTACCAGAGAAAAAAACTAAGCTCTTTGTTGATGTCATGAATTATGGATTTAGGGGCTAAGGCCAACAAGCAGATATAAATTGGAAAGGTTGCCAAAACAACATTGATGCAAACCAATTTTCTAGTGGGGTTAAGCCAATTTGCACCCAGCGATTGGATTAATTTTTTTTGTTTTTTCTATCAGTCCTCTCCAGTCAGATGCTTTCTTTTTTCCTTTGTAAATTAAGACTCCCAGATAGTTGAAAGAACTCCAATTCCTACTGACTTCATATCCAAAGGTTGTTGAAATTCTTACCATGGTTCAATCAGGACAGTTCCAGCAGTAAATTCTAGTTTTTAGAGTGTTGATTTTCCCATCAGAGGCTTTGCAGAAGGAAGAGATGGCCCCTCTGAATCTTTTAGCGATTGTGATAGAGGCACCTCCCAAAAGAATTGTATCGTCTGTGAATTGGGCGTGGTTGGCATTTTTAACACCTCTTGCAATTCTTAGGCCTTTGAGTTCTCCATTTTTTTGCAGGGCTTGCAGCTTTTTGATTAAGGATTCAACTACAATTAGATATAAAAAAGGGGACAACGGGCAGCCTTGACAGAGGCCATGAGATGCTTGGAAGAATCTAGCTGGTCTACCATTTACTAGCGGAGCGATCCAAGGATTGATGATGCAGGATTTGATCCATCTAATAAAATTTGTTGAGAATCCCATCCTGTGCATAATCTCACACAAAAAGAAATGATTTAACCTATCAAAAGCATTTTCCATATCCAGTTTGATGGCCATACCTTGTTTTTTGTGATCCAGGATGGAGTGTATAGCTTCTTGGACGATGATGATATTATCCATGATCTGTCTGCCAGCAACTAATCCGCCCTAGGTGTCTAAGATGATTTTGGCCATGATCTTTTTCATTCTGGTTGCAAGAATTTTGGTAACGATTTTATAAGAAGTGTTACATGAGGAAATAGGGCGGAATCTATCAATGGAGAGACGGTTCTTGTCTTTAGGGATCAAAACCAAGAATGTAGAATTGGTTGCTTTACCAATTTTGTCTTTTTTCCTAGTCCAGTTTAGCATCTTCCTTAAATCATCTTTGATAATATTCCAGGCTGCTCGGTAGAAATTGATCATAAACCCATTAGGTCCTAGGGACTTGTCCGGTTGTAGAGTCCAGATTGCCTCAATGATTTCCTGTTAAGAAATTGGCTTTCCTAGTTCCTTATTCTCTTTGTCTGAGATGATGGAACGAATGCCAGAAAGAAGATCAGCTTGGGAATTAGGACCAATCTCACCGATGTCTGAAAGAAGGAGATTGAAATGATGTCGAACCATATCCTTGATATTCTACGGCTCCGTGATGTTTTGATTGTTGTTGTCCTTCAATTCTTTAATGTAATTACAGCTCATTGTGATTTTGGTTTGCTTATGGAAGTAATGCATGTTTTTATCTCCCCCTTTAAGCCAAAGTTGGTGAGATTTAATTCTCAAGGTCTCTTCCTCTTGCCTGGCTGTCTTGAAAATTTCCAGATTTAGAGCTTTCTCTTGAGCAATGGTTTTTAGAGTAACTTCTTCAAGTTCCATTTTTGAATGAAGGGAGTTCAAGTTAGCTTCGAAATTTTTTTTTCTTAAGGGTAGGTTCAGAATAGAAAGAAGTGGCTCTGTTTTTCAGAGCAAAGCAGACAGCCCTAATCTTTGATTCCCAGATGAAGCTAGGTGAGCCAAGAAAGGAAGTGTTCCAGGTTGCAAGGATAATATCAAAGGTCTTCGCACTGTTCAACCACAAGGATTTGAATCTGAAGGGAATGGGTCCTAGGTTAGTAGGTGGGGAAAGTAGAAGGGTTATGGGATTATGATTCGAAGTAGCTAAAAAAATAATGAACAAAGAAGGAAATAATTCTTTTTGAAGGAATGAAGTACTCACCAGAAACTGATCCAGTCTTGCAGCAATGTGGCCTGGTCTTGTCCACTTGTTGTTCCATGTGTACTTCCAATTTTTGGGCATTGAATCCAGTAGATCTAGGTTTGTCATCAGATCCTCTAGTTTTTTCCCAAAGGGATCCCTAATGATTGATCCTCCTCTTTTCTCCATGCTTGATTCATAGTGTTGAAATCCCCTACTACGATGATGTCTTTCCCTTATAGATCTAAATTAAAAGAGAGCAAGGAATCCCAGAATTCCATCTTATCTCTATAATGGGTAGGTCCATAAACATTGCAAATAAAGATCATGTCTTGGTTTCTTTTGTTTTGCATTTCTATTAAAATCCAATGAGTGTTTTCTTTTGGTGATCTGATATTGAATTTATCTGACCTGCAAAAGGTTGCGATTCCACCGGAAGCTTCTTTTGAGCTAATGGCCTTTCCAACATTGTTTTTCCAAAAGAGAGATGACCAGTTCATTACCTATTCTTCTAGCATATTAGTCTCTTGGATGAGCAAAATGTCTGGTTTCAATGATTTTAATAAGTTTTTAAGGGCTTCCACCTTGATTGATCCTCTCAAGCCTCTGCAGTTCCAAGAGACTACTTTCATTATTTCTTGGATGTGTGGGATCCTGCTTGGGACCTGAAGTCTTTGTTTCCATAGAATTTGACATTCTGTAGAAGTCTTGTGTCCTCTATGCTTAGTTGTCTTCCTAATTTTAATTCTCTCTCTGCCTCTTGTTCTCCTTGTTGTCTTTGGGATTGTATTCCCCGCGTGGCTTGTGATAGTCCTAGATCTGTTGCTTCTTGGGTTTCTTGTGCTGACAATTGGTCTAGAGATGTATTTTTTGAGTTAATTCTAATGTGCTTTACCATTTCTTCCCAAGTTCCCCCAAGGGAGGAATGTCTTTCAGGTGATTTTTCATTGTTCTCTTCATCTACTGCTACCATATCTGCCTAGGTTCCTTCAAGGAAGGTCGGCCCATTGGGTGCTTTCTGGATGATCTGTTTAGTCGCTACAAGAGAAAGGGAAGTTGTGGATGCTTCTACTCCACCTTCCTTGGCCTAATTTTCCAAGTCTAGAATTTCTCCTTCTTCAATCATGAGAGGGTCAAATTGAGTGTTGGTACAAGTTCCCTTGATCTTATCAGGTTGTTCCTGAGATTTTTTTGGCCCTTTTCCAGCATTGTTAGCTGAGGTAGGGTTTTTTTTTTTCCCTCTTAGGTTGATGCCACCCCTCTTCTTTATTTTTCTCAGCTTCCTCTTGGGAATATTTTGGATAGTTCTTCACGAAATGTCCATATTCATGGCATTTCCTACATTTAAAGGGTAACTGTTCGTAATCAACCTTCTGACAAAATTCCCATCTAACCATGAATAAATTGATTCCTTCCAGTAATCCTTTTTCTAGATCTACCTCCACGCAGATCCTGGTGTTGGGCTCTGATCTATCAGTTTTAATCAGAACTTGAATTTAAAATCAATCCGGGTTTGTGAACTTTGAGACACATCCAAGTTTAGGACAGAGAAGCTGAACTCAGTTGGAATTTAGCCAACTGAAAATAAATCTACTGACAGAAACTGAGATACTGTAGCTCACAGAGACAAAATCCTCTTACAAGGCTGCTTTCATTGTTTCCTTAAACATACAGTAGTTGGTCTTGTGAAATCATAAAAGATTAAGGCAAAAGTTAATTAAGCAACAAGTTTTTAAAACCTAGGATCAAATTGCAAAATTCTACCAACGCTGAAAGACAATTATTAATCAATTTCTTTTACAAGATAGTGTTCATGACTTGTAAATGTCTTTACCATTTCTCCATTGGATACTCAGCAATATATAATGAATTAAATCTTAACTCATACCCTCAACGCATTCAGTCTTAACCATTAAATAAAACAGAGTTTATCCAAAATCGTTGGTGGTATGCAGCACAATGGAATTTATAATTTGAACCATAAATAGGAAAACAGAGCATCAAACAAAATCAATGAAGAAATTACTAAACCTATGCTGCGATTCATAAACAAGAAACTACCAGGAACACATACCAATGGTTTGATTTAAATGCTTGCACCAAAAGGAATCACTGCAATTCATCAAATTACTACATCGGCAATGTAAATGTGCTAGAGTTCAACGATGGGGGCCCTCCAACGCCTTACTCCACGCACAATGAAAGATTTACAGAACTAGGATTTGATATTCATTCA
>LPNX010343065.1:4895-27356 GCA_001517045.1 Pseudotsuga menziesii
TATTTTTTACCACCACGTGACCATGCTCAAAGAAATGTATTCATTAAAAAGCAACAAGTTTGTAGTCCAACTTTAATGGTCACATGCAAACACAATGTGGTCAAGAAGACTATGCTCAAATATGCATAAATGCAAACCTTGCATATGAAATGGAAGTATAATGATTAGTTTTCGAAGCCATGGAGATGAAAGTTCCTACATAATTGTCAATAATGGTAAAGGCTGTTAATGGCCAAACTTCTTAAGGAAGACTGAGCAATATGACTCATAGTGGAATGTAATTAGAGCTTTTGCATCAGGGATGATGTTTGGTTCCCGCAATTTTGTAAATTACCTAACACCATGTTGAAATTGGATCCCATTACTGACAACTTATGTTCAATATGTCAAATATTTTAATTATAGAGTAGAAAAGCCTCATGCATGTGGGGAAATGGCAACTGGGTTATCTAGAAAAGATCATTTTATTATTTGTATCCATGCATGGAGGTGCTTAAGGGATGATTATAGGTCATTGAACCTACAACTCAAACTACAAGCGACATTTAAATCCTTAATGCTTTTACCTATGTTGGATCGACCTTAAGGGTTGGTATTAAGGCAACGTTCTCCATATTAAGAGCTGGTATTAAGGCAATGTTCTCATATGAAAGGAAGAGTTAAGTGGTTGTAGGTTGCATTAAAATTTATTGGGATGAACATTGTTACAAAACAAGGCTCTAGAAACCAAATTTGCATCCCTTTACAGTGTTAACCATGGATATTTTTTGTAACTTGAGCAATGGCAAGGTCAAAAGACATAGCCTTAGGCCATAACATTTGCATTTGGCCTATAAGAAAAATATGGTTGTAGAAGATTCTACACAAGGCCTAATAGAGAAATAGGAAAATACAACAATGATGGAGAATCCTTTGCATTTGTTCTTAGAAATCATGCTACTTGACATAAAAATTTAAAGAAGCCACATGAGTTGATTCAATACCCAATTCTTTCAATCTTCGTTATTTTGATTCAATTCCAAATTCTCTCCATCTTCAATGGTCCTATTGAAGGAAAATGCATTGATTTCTTTAACGGAATGTGGAAGCTAGAAGCTGGGAGGTCATCCAGAGGCTCCATCAGAAAGCATTATCATGACTGGTACTTGAGTAATAGGCGGTTTGAGAGTTGCTTGTTATAAATCCAAAGATTCGCAGTGTTGCGTGCCCGATCCATTAGTCCCTATAACAGAGCAGGCTCACCCGGTTCGTTCTCAGCATCCAACAGTCATATGGATTTGGCCCCTTGTCCTCATAATTTATGTACCCTCGTAGAGTTTGAGGTATGGCTACTCAGATTAGGTCTCCTAGATGGGTCTTATCCTAGCTATTCCTAATTAGTCCATCTGCGTGAATCCCTCTCATAAAAGATAGTTGTAAATGCCAATCTATAGTAATACAAAATCCAATCACGAGATAGCGATCTAAATTTTGGTGACTTAGCATCAGTAGAATCACTAGCATAGGTATATATTATATAGTATCTAACAGAGCAACATCTAAGACATAGATAGTAGAGGCACCAATAGCGGTAGAGCTCCTAGTTTACTTTGATCCATCCCAAAAAACTAGGCTTTGAACGGCCTAGCCCGAGAATCAAGAAACCCACGTTGCCAACTAGGTGCCCTAAGAAGTCCTCATGGGCAAAATAATATTAAATCCTCTCATGACCGAATTAAATCCTCTCATGGCTGAATTGGGGACGGACCAGATGGACCAAATATTTGATACTCATAACCCCGAATCCATAGATTGATTTAGCAGAAGCCCCTTTGGGAAATGGGTAGTTGTACATATATCTATATTTGAAAAATCCTTCATGTTTTGCTTCGCGTCCCTATGAAACTTCATAGGTTTTAATCTATATTTTAATTTGTATAATGTATAAGTAAATAATATGTGTATATATTTAATTATATTAAATCACATAACATATGAAATATATATATTTATTTATATTAAATCTTTTAACATATGAACTATAGTAACATATTTATATTAATTATATATTATTATTATATTTACATATTTTACCATTATTAAGGTGAAAGAAGTTTATATATCATAAGGGTGTTTATAAAATATTTACCTATTTTATAAATTTGATTAAGTATTATATTTACATTTATTACAAGTATAGTATGGATGGACTATGAATGTATGGATTTTAACATAATTCCCTAAAATGAAGCATGTTTTGTTGGGAGAAAGAAAATTGGAACAATTTCAATATTATGTTTACCTTGTGGTTTGAATTTTGTACTTTGGTGGGGTGTTTTAGTATTATCTCACTTGTTATGCATAATTTAAATGGTAAACATATCCCATATGCTTTAAATGATGACGATGATGAACTAGATGACAATGACAGTGATGATGTTTTTGATGATGACGATGATGGAAACGATCATGATCATGATCATCGTCATCATCTTTGTCATTCTCATCATGATTATCAAAATAGTCATCATCATTGGCATAATCATCATCCAATTCATCGTCATCGCCATTGTCCTTGACATCATCATCATCATGATTATTGACATTTCCATCAGTTATTCATCATTACCTTTGGCATAAGAAATAACATCTACCCAAAATATGTGATTAGTGGAAAAGGGTCATGGAGGACACACACAATTTATGCATGACAAATAACAACTTATTTTTTAAGATGATCAACATCATCATTCTCATTGTATTCATCATCATTGTCATTGTCATCATCACCATCATCATCATTCATTTCATTGCCATCATAATCATCGGCAATGTCGCCATTTCCATTATCCTCATCATCATCATCATCATCATAATCATCATCATCATCATTGTCATCATTATCCTCATTATCAACAATATTATCATCATCATCATAACCATCCTCAATATCATAATCATTATCCTCATTTTCATCTTCAACATCTGGGTGTAAAACTAGATGCAAAAGTGGATAAAAACATGGATGCAAAAAATGATGCAACAAAAGTAAGCACAAAAGTGGACGCATAATGGGGTGCACCAAAAATGGATGCAAAAGGTGATGCAAAAGTGGATGCAAAAAATGATGCAATCATGGAAGCAAAACATGATGAAAAAATTAGCGCAAAAGTGGATACAACCATGGATGTAAAATTGGATACGAAATTGGATGCGAAAGTGGATGCAACAAAAGTAGATGCAAAATTAGTCGTAACACCCAATGCAAAACCCGATGCAAAAGTGGATGCAAAAATGGATGCATAAAGGGATGCAATAACCGATGTAAAATTGGATGCAAAAAAAGATGAAAACATGGATGCAAAAGTTGAAGCAAAAGTGGGTGTAAAAGTAAGCACAAAAATGGGTGTGAATTGGGACGCGACAAAAGTGGATGAAAAAGTGGATGCAATAGTAGATGCAAAAAAAGACATAAACATGGATGCAAAATGGGATGCAAAAAGGGATGAAAACGTGGGTGCAAAAGTGGACCAAAAAATGGATGCAAAAGTGGATGCAAAAATGGCTGAAACAAAACGAGATGAAAAACTAGACTCAAAACAGGATGTAAAATTTGATGCAAAACTTGGCGCATGAAGGGATGCAAAAAAAGAAGCAGAAGTGGATGCAAAATTGGATGTAAAAAAGGATGCAAAAGTGGATGAAAACAAGGGCGTAAAAGTTGAGGCAAATATGGGCATAAAAGAGGGCGCAACAAGAGTAGATGTACAAACTAGGTGCAAAATTAGGTGCAAAACTAGGTTGAAAACATGTCGCAAAACCTGATGCAAAACCTGGCGCATAACCAGGTGCAAAACCGGGCGCAAATTACACCATAATTTGCACCATATTTAGAAAAAGGACGCAAAAAATGCCTAAAATAGCACCAACCCGTGAAATTGTGCCATTTTGTCCAAAAAATGAAGAAAAATACACTGAAAGATGGTCTAGATGCAAAAAAGGATGCAAAAAGAGACGCTAAATCCAGTTTTTGTTGTAGTGAACCGTCGTAGATGACTGGAATATAGAGAGATACTCTATCGATGTTCGACAATCATTTTTGTCGACAGATGTGGAGATGTTGTATGCTGAACGTGAAACTTGTCAAGGTCAGTTGTGTCAATGTTTAGGCTCGTTGAAGGCCATGCTAAACTTGTTGAATAAGTCGAAGTAGTCGAAGTAGTCAAAGTTCTAGACTTTTTCGAAGTTCGACAACATGCCAACTCCTGGTTGGATCAGATATGAGATCTGATTGCGATCCAAATGTCTTCTTGTTGGAGAATTTTAAAATCTCATAAGATGAAATGGAGATGTATATTGGTACTAGAAAGGATTCCAAAGAAATATTGGTTCATCTAGACAAGATACCTGACACTTCCCCCACTGTGATTGAAATTTTAAATGAAAAATCACATCAAGAGCTTTAGGATTTGGAAATAAGTGATGGAACATAACTAGTAATTCAAGAAAATAAGTTAATAACTAAGAAGAATTTGGCTCAGAATGTATTGGACCTAGATCATATCTTTATCATGATGTGGGATCATTTAAATCCCTATTTGGTCATTTGATTCATCAAGGGATGCCATATCCATGGGAAGGAAAGTGTGACCTATATCCTTAGGAACAAAATACACTAATGATCATAGATGCAATGAATTATGAAACTTCTCGAAGAGATGTTTAAGGGGAAATTGAAGCATGAATATTATTTGACAAAGTTGCATGTGGAATTTTAAATTTTGATGGATTTACAAGCAATTTTCGTGAAGCTATAGAGGCCAACATATGATCATTACACTGAACTAGACATGGTTGATTGTGAAATGAGATTCTACAAGTACCATTATGGGCAAAGAGTAGAAAAATGTCATGCTTATTTTGTAGCTTAGACAATGAGATAAATTTTTTATTCCTCGGTCTGTTGGAACTTTAAATTCAAAACCACCTCAAAAGACATGCCAGTCACCTCAAGGACCACCTCAACAAAGGTCTTCTCAAGCTCCACGTTGATCCAGTCAACATTCAAGTTGTTGATATGAAGACGTTTTTTCTTTTTGTTAAGGAAAATGTTGTGAATGGATGTATTGTAACTATAATCAGTTATTAAACAAAATTTTGTTATTTTGTAAACAATATAAATAGGGTTATAATCTCTAATATGCAGGTCGACAATATTTTTGAGTAAAGGGTTTCTCTTCGGAATTATGTTTTATGTAAGAGTTTAAAAGTGTAATACAATATTGGTTTTGTAACTTTTTTTGAAGGATTATTAGTTTTGACTATGCAGAATGTCCTATATTCCTGTTTAGTTTCCATGTATTCCATATTCCATGTAATGTTACATACATTATAATCCAAATATTTGAGATTATTCATTCTTGATTTGGTACAAATTCTATGGTGAATTTCTTATTTTCTTGATATATTGTGAAGTATTCATGAAATGTTCAAAGAATTTAAGGCTGTAATCCTTAAAGTCTTGCATTTATGTGATAGAATTACATCATTAGAGGAAATTTAAACTCAAAATGGGCCTCCTAAGGAAAATTAATAAATAATAGATAAAATAATAAAATAATATTTATTAATTTTCGAGGAAGAAAAGAAAAAAACTACTTTTCTGTTCGTATTTTCGACATATCTCCTTTTGTTTTTACTCAAATTTCGATCGGGAGAGCTTGTTGGATGTGGAATTAAATTCATCATCCAACAAGTACCCACTCGGCATACTTTTGATGGGACCCGCTACCCCAAAAATAAGAAATACTTGAAAAATGTGATCATGATGTCATCATCACGTTTTTTCAGGTATTTCTTGTTTTTGGGGTAGAAGGCCCCGTAAAAAGTATGTTTGGTGGGTACTCGTTGGATGCGTAATTTAATTTCACATCCAACGAACTCTCCTAATTGAAATTTGAGTAAAAACACATGGATATATGTCAAAAATACAAACAAAAAAGGTAGTTGTTTTTATGATACCTATCCCCAAATTTATATTAAAAAATTGTTTAAGAGGTGCTCCCTTTTTTAATTTTAAAGCATTTTGATTGGAATTTGTATTATTTTTGGAAGGACCATTTTAAATTGAAATTTCCTCTAATGTGTGTTTAAGCTACTAAATTATGTTTATCTCAGTACACACTCCAAGTTTTATGGGAAATAAATCTTATTTAACAAGTACTTCTTCTCTCATCACCATCCTTTCATAATTTCATTCTATATTATCTGTGTAGTTAGAAATATTACCTTCATACCCATATTTTGAGTTACATGTAATAGCCAGGTTGGTTACAATCCTAAAATAAATCAGAGAGTTAACAAATTATTCTTCTTGTTGTTGAAAGAAGGCATAATTTTCAAAGATAAATTTATTGATTACTTGGCACAGTTCTGAATTCAACATCATAAAATATAAGGGACTAACATATTTTTTGGCGCCATTGGAGGGGATCAAAGAAGAAAAATATATTTCCTTGGGGATAATGAAAATCATATGCTCTAGTTTCTTGAGGTTAACAAGAACCTGATTTCATGCCGATAAAATTCAACGGACGAATCCACTAAGGAAAATATGGAAGAAATAATACTGCAAAAAAATTCCACATACTTCACCTGCCCTAGATCCCAATACTCCTCTTCAGAATAAAAATCCTAAAAAATATAAATCTCTTTACTCTTAGGCCATTTATAAAAATATCCCTACAAAACTTGAACAACTTCCTAAATATATTAACAAAACTTCTTTCAGTCTAGAAAAGGAGTTGAATTAAATTAAGGTTCCAATCCCTTTATTTGATCTTGCTAAAAAACCTGTATATCAAAAGAAAATTAATGAATTATTACATCCATACCAAGTCTATGATAATCATGATACTATCAACCCAACCAAATAATCTCATGCAATTTCTTGTGGTCCTCATGCTAATGATAAAAAAAGACTATTATCCCTTTCTATGTTCCCCTTAGTGTGCAAGATAAACTCTTACATAATTGTATGCTTGAATTTGGCACCTCTCATAATATGATTCCAAAATTTATCATGGAACAACTAGGTTTTGAAATAACTAGACCCTATCACGATCTTTATAGTTACAATTCAAGAAACGTTAAATGCTCGGGAATGATTAAGGACTTGGTAGTTACTTTAGCTCAGATACCTGCTAAAATCATAGTGATGGATGTAGTAGTCATTGATGGATCATCTATGTATGGAATGATCCTATCTATAATATGGGATTACAACTTGGGTGGATGGCTACAGATGGACATGAAGTATGTTATTGTACCTATGTTTGTAGGAGAAACTAGGAGGATTTATTAGGAAGTTTTTTTTTTATGTCAATAGTGATCACAATATCCCAAAACATTATCCACTATATAGTACTAAGCATGACATTGTTACACCTAAAATCTGTACCAATGCTTCAATCCCTCAAAAAACTTGGCCAAAACCTCTTTTGGGGCCTTACTACTCATTCCTAGTTAGGCTAGCGCACTTTTCCTTGTATGATAGAGCGTCAGCCATGTATGACACTTGTTGACCATTAGCATAAGGTTCTAGTGGAACCCTTCCATTGACCACAAGGTGCAGCAACGCAATTAACCCTATTACAAGGAGCGCCAACAAGCTCAAAAATGAAAAAATAGGATTTTCGAGAAGCTTCCAAGTGAAATCTCTCATGGATGATCACTACTACATTTTGACCAAAAATCTGACGGTCGTATTGTCGGATTTTCGACACTTCCCTGTCGTATGTACGACACTATGAATTTTTTTAACCGTCGGTGGATTTTCATCGGTTATCCGACATCTTTCCAATCTGTTGGTTAAGCGACCGGTCAGTTTACCGTCGCTTAAATGTAAATCGTCGGTTAAGCGTTGCTTAACCGACGACCGTAGATGATTTTTTTTTTTAATTCAATAAGCATCACTTAAGAGACGGTTTTTTTTGCTAAGCATCGCTTAACCGACGGTTTTGGTGATTTTTTTAAAAAGAAAATTCAATAAGCGTCTCTTAAGAGACGGTTTTTTTGGCTAAGCGTCGCTTAACCATCGATTCACCAAAGAAAACCGTCGGTTAAGTGATGCTTAGCCAAAAAAAATCGTCGCTTAAGCGACGCTTATTGAATTTTTAAAAAAATAAAATCACCTACAACCGTCGCTTAACCGACGGCTATAAGTGTTTTTAAAAAAAAATACAAATATTATCATAAGCTTATAGTGGAAGAAGTTATTACTCTGTCAATTCCTCACCGATTATATTTAGTTTAAATTCCTGAGTAAACAACAGAATGCTTGTAGCAGTGAACTCTGACAGCAAAAACATGGGTTCTGAAGCTGAGCAAAGATGACGGAACCATAGCATTGCTTCATCACCCATCTTTGTACTAACCGTTGAAGACAAACCATTGAATACATATTGGAGTGTTGTGTTGCATAGGCTAATGGACGAGCTTGCCGGAGTGGAATTTCCTTTTATTAACAGTTTTCCGGAGTGGTATAAATTTATAATTAACAAAATGAATCATAAGTTACTAAATGGTGCCCCATTAAATCTAAGCTACACTAGAATTCTGATCAATTTCAGTGAAGGAATAAAAATCAATAGTACTTATTTGCAATTCTACTCAATTTTACTATAATGTCAATTTACATATGTTGGGCATGGTTAGCTTCAAGTTAGGAAAACCAACAAAAGGAGTATATCCAAAGGGGTTATCGTTGAAATAACAAGGAGGCCGATGCATTAGGTTCTCAATTGGGGGTTCAGTTGCCCATGCAAGAGCTCCAAGAGTGTCCATGATAAGGTTGACCCAGAGAAGCTGCAAAAATCAACAAATACATGTAATAACCCTGGCATGAATTTGATATGTAGCAAATTCCTGATTTAACCAAAGGAATAAACATCATAAGCTAGCCTATGGAATAGAAGACATAGGTCATCTATCATCCTCCAATGCCTCTTGTCTTGTCAAAGTGTCTGCAGTAACAGACATACAATGTTAACATATAGCATAGCATTATCAAGTATTTATAGTCTCATCAGTTAAATTAGATTACAATTGAATATTCCCGGATGTGGGTGTCCAAGTGGTGCAGGGTTCACATGCAATCAACAACATGGAGCACGGAAGCGGGAATGACATGCTGGAAAATGGCCCACAGTCTAGAAGCAGGTAGGGGATTTAAATGTCGATTGTTTAGAATGTTTTTGCAAAAGCATTATCCTCATCCCATGGCGCAATAACTAATCCAAATCTTTGGCACTTTACCCCCAAACCATGCCAAAACCCTAATACCAAAAGCAGGTCCCCTTGTAGAGAAACCCTAACTAAACATAACCATGGGCCTTGTCCCAAACATAAAAATCTACAATCTCTTGATTTTTGGATACTGCAAGCAAGGAAAAATTGAGGGGGCATCAACTCTTCTCTTTGAAATGGAGAAGTGGAGTATTCTTCCAGATGGTTTTATGTTCGAGTCATTGATTAAAGGGCATTGCAAAATATGCAATATGGAGGTAGCTTTGACACTGTGGGAACAAGATCAGCTTTGTCAATTTGTCAAAGCTTTACCCTGCTTTGTTAAAACAACAGCTAGGAATGTATCCTGCAAGCTAGAAGTGGTTTTATGCTTCTAAACCAATAACCTGGAGGGATCAGGTAATTTCAATATTGTAGAAAATCAGTAGGATTGACAAAAGGAATACATATAAAAGACACAGGGGTTAAAGACCGGATGTCTTCTCGAAGTACAGGAAACAGGGGCCTATCCGAGTTTTGTTAAGAGTATGTGGGCATCTCAAGAGCTCTATCTGCATGAATTTATAAAAGGAGTGGGGATTGATCGATTTACTTTCCGGTAAACTTAAAGTTCACACAGACACACGGAGAACGACCTGATGAAGGGTTATAAAGAGGAAATCTGCCTGTTCACATGGACACCTATGCTATCATATTTGGTTCTAGAAGGGGGAGGTGCTCCGGTACCGAAGGCATCCAAAAATAATCATGAGCATGCCATTGGAAACAAAAAATTGTGAAAATAACTTTCACAGTAAATGGCGCCGGTGAACATAATTAAAAAAAAAAGGAAAAACAATGAATATTGCAGAAATATGAATTAAAAATAGAGAAATCATGGCATGTATATGAAAACCTGGTAATATTCCGAATTCCAGTCTTGAACTCCAGGCTATCGGCTCCACCCAGTTCTCTTGGGTTCAATGCAGGCAACAGGCTTACAGGGAACCTGAACAAACTTTTTCTGAGCTCCTCGTTGCATGGTTTCCTGTCACATGTTCATCCAGGGAGTGCAGCTATGGTCTCTTCTACCCTCTCTGTTGAGGGTTTTTTGTATACAATTGAGCAATTTTTCAGAGCAAGAGATGCATTAGGGGGAATTGAGGTTGATGCAGAAGTTTTCAATAGTTTGCTTCTATACCTGACAAAGAATCTTTATGAATATCAACATAATTATCAACTCTGACAGTGTTACAGAATTTCAGGCATATCAACATCAATATCAATAGTGTTAGAGAACTTTCACATTTTGTCATCCCAAGGATCTGGGTGCCAATAGAACCCTGCAAACATCAGGAGCCCACTACTAATTAGCTAAACTGACTGGAATGGTCAAAAACAGTTTGTGAATTAGATGTTGGCCTGAGAATAACTTGGGGAGAATAGGATGAGTTATATCTTGCAAATATTCCATTTTGTTGCCACATCTTTTGTCTTTGAAAGCATACAGAAGCACATAAATTAGTGTCTCTCTTCCAACAGTGATCCATTTAACTTGGATGCTAGGAGAGCTTCAACAGGGACGGTCCAGCCTGGTCCTTAGCCCATTATGGTAGAGTGCATTCTATAAATACATTATATAAAAGCATCAGTCATTACAAATATATTTTAAACTTATTCCATAAAAGTTAGGCACCTTTTACATTTTTTAAATGTTTCACCATAGGCTCAGGTCGGTAACTAACAAATTTTCATACTCATTGGGAGGGAGCTCCATATTTTTCAGATTTAGTTATCGCATCCTAATCTGATGTGGGCTTGATTTCTATTTCACTCACTATTCCCCATAAAATTTTAAGTAAGGAATGTTGTGTCCCCACCATGTTGTCTCATGGTTGCCTAGATTTCATAGGAAATTGAAAGACAGTAGTGTGTCAAAGCAACTGGATATAAATCAAAATAAAAAATAAAAACATCTCAACAAAACTAGTCATGATTCTCTTTTGAATGCAAAATCAATCCTTGTTTCTAGACTGCCAATCAAACGAATTCTATCTCATTAATGTCTAGATTTTTTACGATCAACAAAGCTGCATGAAAGAAAAAAAAATTTAGAATAATATTAGTCGTCTTTATGCTATTTTAAATACAAAACCAATCCTTACTATTCTTACATATTAGGCATTTCAATAGCATGAAGAGTGCTTCCTCTAGACACAAGATAATCTATCAAGAAAAAGTCAAATCAAAGACTACTAACACAAATATCAAGTGATTCTTCCCCCATGCCAATATAAAACCTAATTAAATTTCACTTATAATAGAAAACAAACAAGAATTAATTAATATTTAACATAGACATTATTCCCTTCTCCAAAAGTTGAATAAGTGAGAACACACCTGATTCAAATATTATACACCAGTACAGTTGAATTTTTGCATCACTATTTACTTATCAAATAAAATGTTCAAAAGGAAATAATGTAGATAGATACCTTGATGGTTGCTACCAGACCCAGCTTGCACATCCCAAACATTACCATCAGAAAATATCAAACATAAAAGAGAGCAATAACAAATTCACATTTTTGTATATCTGTTTGATGGAACAAATCAATACAATTGGAGAAGATACAAGTCCACTAAACAACCAAAATATAGGACCTATTCTTAGAATTATTTAATAGTAAACCAGAATAAAAACACACAATTACAATAATCCAAAATGTCATCAACATTGGAAACTGAAATTTACAAGGGTAGAACCTAGTTAGGATTTCATTCTTTTGGGAAATGAACAAGATAGGGATAAACCCAGAAGATGCTTTCAAAAAATCACACTCATATGCATTGTTATACTTTGGAATTTTTGGCTTTTACAGAAAATTTGTCACAATTTAATTGGGCTTTTACAGAAGTGACAAGTCATATGGACCCATAATGTTTTTTGTACCAGTTTCCTAACTTTCATCTGGACAATTCCCATAGAGCTACCACAGCACCTAAATATGCTAGGAGGATATACTATAAAAATTCAACATACATAGTTCATCAACATGATCTCAATAGGTCAAACACCTTGATTTCCATGTTTTCATTATTTTGCTCAAAAATTTCCAAGAGACCATTTCACTGGAGTTCTGACTAGAATTCTCTTGGAACAATGCCATAGCAAAGCGTTTCTGACATTCATTACTCTTTTTATTGTGATATATTAAATATCCAAATTCACTTGTAAAGTCTGGTTTATTATGAGGAAGCAGGATGCCAAATATTTTGGCAGACTATTTCAAAATTCCATGACCCGTAACTTAATATAGGTTGCATTTGTCACAACATATTTTATTCACTATATCTCTGTTGACACTACATTTTTTGGTGTTTGCATTCACTTGTATTCTTAGGCATAATGTGAGTTTAATCTAGAATCCCAGTCTACAGCATTTTGATCTAGACAGTAGGTGCTATTCAAGTATCAATTAAATCAATCCAATTAATAGCTCTACAGAAACCATGTCCAACTTCAAAAACAAACTTCAGGAAAGACACTAAAGAACTGTTGTTAAACAACAAATTTGATGTCTGATTCAGAGTGGAGCATATTACAAACAAAATTTTGAAGAGGCATCATGAACCTACCCATTACCTTAATGCCAAGAAAATGAAGGTTGAACAAAGATTGGCTCACAACTAAAACCGTGCTTGAAATTGGGTACTGATGGCCACAGGCTATAAACCACCATTAAGGGCAGCTGGGATTTGGTGACAAACAGACATGCCAGAAAAGAGATTGGGAGCCAGGTCAAAGAGGATTTGAAAGCAGCTGAACAGTGCCATAATGGTGATTTAAACCATTTACGGCCACCTGTTAATGATGATTAGAGGTAGTAGAGTTTTGTATTTCAAAACAATTTAAATGCTCAGAATGTATCAAGACAGCCCAAGGAGGGGAAATCATTATGAAGGGAAGTGTCCATCATTCAAGGGAGCAATGTTTCCTACAGCCTGACAACTGTAACGATGTTGGAAGGTAGGGAAAGACTGTCCATGTTCGGCTATAATTCAATTGAATCAAGGCATTTATGGGTTATCTCCCTTGTCTCCTGGCAGAACCATCCAGTTCATGTATCAATCTACCATAGTTTCACAGTGGAAGGTCCTCAGACATTTTCTGAAGAACAGAAAACATGCATGGGAGTCAAAAGGACAGGTTGAAGAAGCAGGGGCAGATTCAAAGAATCCCAAGCCCCTGCCTCACACCCCGAACAAAACAGGGACGCTAGGAAAGGTCCATAGACCTATTTAGGTTGAGTTACTATTGGGAGGCAAGGCAAGTTCACATATAAGAACACAGAGAAGCCACAAACAAGATCATCAACTACTCAAGTTCATGAACAAATTGATGCATGAAAACATGAAGGTAAGGGTCCAAGAGAGCAAGGGAGCATCTGCTATAAGGGTTTGTTATGGTTTTACCCAGGGAATCCCAGAGACACTCATGGGTAAAGGAGCATCATCCAAAACCATTGATTCACACTGGGAACTGAAAGATTGTTCAACTGGGTTTGTAGAAGATTCACTGATAACAAGAATCTAGATATCTCAAGTGAGAATTATTTTCTATGAGAACTCCAATTATAGGATACTTGGTCGATATTACCACCCTTTAACAATATAAAGAGCTGATCTTAGTGAGTATCAGAGTTATTGTTGGAATATAATAAACCCACTCATAACTTAGGATAAAATAATAAATCATTATTTGATTAATTATTCACCAACTAGCTTAATTAGTTGGAATCCACTTGCACCTTAAGGTCAATGCATGCCATCCATATCCTAGGAATGATTTATTTCTGATTCTGGGTTCATCTAGAATTAGTATATAGGACTTGTTGAGGACTGGAAATTCGCAGGAGACAACAGAAAGGGATTCTCCCCAATCAACGTTCCCAACTAGCCCGTTGACTGTTTGGAATAGGAAATCCGTCCGGCTTACGATCTGGCTACCGTGAGTCAAGTAACAAAAACAAAGATTTACCGGTTGCGGCCCGGTCCACCGAGTTTTTGTATTTCAACTTAAGAGATGAAATGCATGTGCCTAAATAAATCCAAGGTGATTAGATTGCAAGGGGCGGTCACGATGTGATGTGCATTTTCTTACCTCTCGTCTTAGACCCGCAGGCAACCAAATCATATACAATGAGAAACAAACTAATTGTCTAATCTATCCCTATGGAGCAAGCCATCAATTTTAAGCGAGTAATTCATTTTTTGCACATGCAGTAAGAAAGGTTACAGTTAGCTGAGACTCCTTTCAAGCACATGGACAATCACAAATATTTAACAACCAGGTAGCCAATTGCTGTATGAATACCAATATTACTCACATGGAAAGATCATGAAAATACCAAAGAACATTCAATAAGAACGTAGGTTTAGGAAATTAAACATTCTCACAGTAAATGAAAAGCAGCTGAAAATGAAATAGTTCCTTTTCAACATCATTCATTGAAATGCATTGATACATTCCATTTCGCTTTCTCCAACCAGGTAAATTTGCAGTTTCCTTTCGCAAAACGAAGTAGTTCCTCTTACAAGCAAACATTACAATTTTTTCCACGGGAAAAAGCCTTTAACAATCAATCCAAGCAAAATGATGAGGAGGGGTCCCAGATTTTAAGTGAAAAATCGGGGAGGAAAAGTTGCGGCAGCAACAGGACCTTATAGCAGATTCTGCTTTTTCTGCTTGATCCTGCTTTTCTATGGATAAGATAAAAGCTAGTCAACTAGGAAACTACGAGCTTTTGTTTTCAACCCATCCTCCATTATTTTCTCTCCATATTCTAGGATTAGCAAGTCTTTCCTTCACTCATCATCACTCACTCATGCTATTGCTAATTCATGAGGTGCTTGATGGATTGGGAAACTGCTTTAGTCAACTATGGGGTTTATCATAATTAGTAAGCCTACTTTTATGAGCTAGCTTGAGTTGTCTTCATGCAACTCCTTTTTCCTTTATAAGGATGTATTACCTATGTAATAATATCAATTATCATTTATTGAACATTCATTAATGTGTGTTCATTAATTCTTCTTCTTCTCTCATTATGCTAATTCTCTACAATTCTCTGTGAGGTTAATTGTGTGCCTAGATCCTTAGCCATTTTATGAAATTCCTTATGCCATCAAGGCTTTAGAATTTCTACATGGTATCCGAGCTAAGGTTCTCAAAGTTCAAGTTCTTCATGCAATTAGAGCTAAGGATATCAAAGCTCTACATGATATCAGATCTTTGAGAGTTCATTAATTAATCCTCCTTTCCAGATTTGCAGGTTTATTTTGCAGGTTCAACTTCGAATGGATTCAAGAATATCAGTTCCTCTTCTTTCTCCATTCACAGGCTATTCAGAGTGGAAACTGAAGATGATTTCATATCTAAAGAGACAAGGTCTCTATGAGATATCTATTGGAGCTGGTGAAGAATCTTATGAAGAGCCAAGTGACTGGTTGAATGACTATGACAGAGCAATTGGAGCTATTTGTCTATCTATCTCTCCATGCATGCGCTACCTTATTTATTTTGTTGATTACCCAAAAGATCTCTGGACAATATTAGATAGATTTTTGGGAAAGGACAATGAAGATCCTTCTAGCTATGTGGAGAGTGCCTCTAGCACCTCAATGATTTCTCTCTCTCAAGATGTCTCGACCTCTACAGTCTCTGATGAAGTTGATCATAAAGACGAAGTTTCTCATACAGTTCCTATTTCTACTACTCTCTTTGATTCGAATGCTTCCTCTTTCAATCAAGAAGCAAATATTGAAGAGCCATGTTTTTCTGTGTCTCCTAAAGTAGAAGATCTTGATTCATCTTCTCATGATGTTGTTGATGAAAAATAAGTGACTAATGGAGTTGCTATTGCTATTGATGATTCACTGACACATTCAGTGTTCTCTATGTCTTCTATCATGGATTCTGATATCCATATGCTAGACCTCTCACACCTTGTGCATGCCTCTCTTCTTGATGGTGCACAACCCAGTGACATCTAGGATGTTTGCTTAGCCAAATCATGTCTTTCCAGTGTTTTGCCACTTACCATACTTGATCCCATGTGCTTCTATAGCTCCTCCTTTGTTCTTGGCACTCATTCTCAGAGCATCCTTGAATATTTTGAACATCACTATCTTTCCTTCTCTCATACCTCTACCATAGAGGATTCTTTACCAGTATATTCCCATGAGTCTACTATTGTGTTTACTTGTGATCTCTTGGATTCTTTGAAAACTAGATCAACCCATGGAGCCCATGCATTCGCACTCTTTGATCCCATGCCTTCTCTATGTTCCTACATGATCACTTGCACACATCCTCTCTGTGTAAATGAAGATGGAGACATGATACATTCGCTTGAACAATTATTTCACCTATATGGAGCTCATTTCATCTCTACTGGTTCGAAGTTCAAGTCATATCATCATCTTGGAGCTGATTACAAGTCTCAAGATCCTTAAGTATTGCCTTCACATCATTGGATTTCAGTTGTTCTACATGGTCCCAGGTTCCATCCTGCAGCTGTCCTTGATCCAGGTGAGCAGATTTATCTTCTTCCCAAGAAGAAGATTCCTCCAGACATCGGCATTTAGTTTGGAGAAGCAGCAACACCAGCAGTTAAACATTTTTGGTATTGCTTTTCATGTCCTTTCTTGAGGGAGGATTTTCCCCTTGAGGTTTTGCCTCTTTCCTCATTTCTTCGGACAACATAAAATTGTAAAAGGGTGACCATAGCTTTATTGCTGGGCCCTATATGCATATATATTTCTGATTAGTTTAGGAATATCATCATAAAGTCAGGCTTAAAGGGGGGTGTTGGAATATAATAAACCCACTCATAACTTAGGATAAAATAATTAATCATTATTTGATTAATTATTCACCCACTAGCTTAATTAGTTGGCATCCACTTGCACCTTAATGTCAATGCATGCCATCCATATCCTAGGAATGATTTATTTCTGATTCTGGGTTCATCTAGAATTAGTATACAAGACCTTATAGCAGATTCTACTTTTTCTGCTTTTTCTGCTTTATCCTGCTTTTCTATGGATAAGATAAAAGCTAGTCAACTAGGAAACTGGGAGCTTTTGTTTCCAACCCATCCTTTATTATTTTCTCTCCATATTCTAGGATTAGCAAGTCTTTCCTTCACTCATCATCACTCACTCATGCTATTGCTAATTCGTGAGGTGCTTGATAGATTGGGAAACTGCTTTAGTCAACTATGGGGTTTATCATAATTAGTAAGCCTGCTTTTATGAGCTAGCTTGAGTTGTCTTCATGCAACTCCTTTTTCCTTTATAAGGATGTATTACCTATGTAATAATATCAATTATCATTTATTGATCATTCATTAATGTGTGTTCATTAATTCTTCTTCTTCTCTCATTATGCTAATTCTCTACAATTCTCTGTGAGGTTAATTGTGTGCCTAGATCCTTAGCCAGTTTATGAAATTCCTTATGCCATCAAGGCTTTAGAATTTATACAGTTATCCATATCCTTAATGATGGAATATAAGTACCAAATTATTAACCCCTCTGTCACCAACTTCAACATATTTTGAGATTATGTTCAAATTTTAGGCAATTTTTAAAAGCCTAAATTAAAATTTCTCAAACATCCTATTAAATTTGTTCTCCTGCAAGGAAGGCCCGTGAAAGGAAGGCTGATGCAGGTAAGGAAAGAGAGAAACACAAAGGTTGGCCAATGCAAGCTAGGAAAGAGATCAAAGATGCAAAGGAAGGCCCATGCAAGTGTTGTTGTTACCCTTTTGAAGGAAGGCTGGCATGTGTAAAACACTGCCCTGCAAAAATCCCCTGACCCTACAAATTTCCCTTTTTCCATGAGGGCCATAAAAAGGCCAATGCTTCTACAGATGAAGGGCAAACATAGGTGCATAGATAGCAATAGAGGAGGGCCAATGCACATGCATGCATAGCACTGGATGGCTTATTTATACATCATCAGTGAATTGTTCATGTTGATATTATGTTTAATCTTCACTTGAGGCCACATGCAAACCCTCTGATGTATTGGTGGAATTTTTGAAGCCTACATATGAGTAATTAACCCAATTTATTGTATTCTAGATCGTGTTGAGGACAACGGAATGAGAGAAAGCCCTCCATTGGTTGTAGTGTGCTCTGTCTTCAAGGAAGAAGATCTCAAAGAGGAGAACAAATGGTGGTGTGCAAATACTCATTGATGATTGGAAGGCCAACATTTACATAATGGTCTTCGCAACACCCCAAACAAAATTGCAAATTGATATTGTATGCAGCATATATGGGCAAAACTCTGAGACCTTTTGAGATTACAAATTGGAAAAATAAATCAATCCAATAACACCTCCAACAAAGGTTCTAATATCCTCCTTAAAAATCTTTTATTATAAAATGTCAATAATCAATCCTACGTGGGAGTAAGAAGGCTGCCCTTTCAACAATTGGGGTTTCATCAATGCTCTGGTGTCACCTTCATCTGATTCAAAATCAAGAGAACTTTGTGATCACATTCTTGATGCATTTCTTGTGGGTTTAGAGAAGGCATTCCTGTCATTTGATGTTCTTACTACAAAAGCATACTTCAATTTTGTAGTTCAGTTGGAAAATGGTGAGTCCACAATAAACCCTATTATCAAGAGGGCAATTGATATGGTGGTCAAGTTGTCTACCAATGAAACCCATCTGGAGGGTTTGAAGTTTGTCTTGGGTTTTCTGGTTTCTGCACTGGGTTCGGTATGGTGCTAACAAGCATGTTTCTAAAAAATTAACAGAGAAGCCTTGGTCAAACACTAGTTCTAAGGTGACAAAGTAACAATCTTAGATGCGAGGAAACTTATTGGACAGCCAGCTGTTGCACCTATGACAGCAGACAAGTCTAATGTGAATCCTCTTTCCAAGATTTCAGTTCGATTTGAACTAGTTCATCTTGTTTTCAACTCTGCAAATGAGAACTATTTGGCTGTAGCTGGGTATGAGGAATGCCAATTTCTCACTATCAATTCTCAAGATTAAATAACAGACCATCTTGCAATTGAGCTTGCTTTGCAAGGTGCTTACATTCGACAAATAGCCTGGCTTCCTGGTTCTTAGGTTCAACTCATGGTGGTGACCAACAAGTTTGTGAAGATTTATGACTTGTCCCAAGATAAAATTAGCCCTATGCATTATTTTACGTTATTGGAAGATTCAATTATTGATGCAGTATTAGTACCCATCTTACGTGGTCGGCTAGTTCTTTTTGTACTATCACAACATGGCATGTTGTATAGGAAACAAATAGAAGTAGAGGGTTATATTGGAGCTCAAGTTTTGGCAGAGACTATCCATCTCCACGGTAGAGATGTGCAGTCAAAAGGTATATCTTTGTGTTTCACATCAGCCTACAGATTACGTTTCCCCTCTTATCATGATGGTTCAACTTTGATTGGGCATTTGAATCCTGATGCAACATCTATTAGCAAAGTATCAAGTGTTCTTGAGGGTGATCAAGATGGTCAATTAAGGCCTGTTGGAATACATCACTGGAAGGAGTTTCTTGATGGCAGTGGTTTCTTTATCTTCCTCTCTAGTTTGAATTCGAACTCTCCACTTACTGTGTCTCTTGGTCCTATGGAGCTATGTGCACAACTTCTGCGATTGCCTAGAAGTCCATCTTCTCAATGGGTTGGCATTTCAGCTTACAAGCCTCTCTCTAAGGACAAAAATAATGTTCTTTTTTTACATGATGATGGTAGTTTGTATATATTCTCATTTGGAATGGGTAGTGGAACTCGAGGATTGGAATTACTAATACATTATTGCAACATCAATTTAGAGTAGGTGAAAAAGCTAGGCCTTGGCGTCCTCAGTAATATAGCAGATGCTGGGATCAACCCAGAATTTCCACTGGAATTCTTTGAAAAGACAAGTTGCATTACTACTGATATTAAGCTAGGAGGTGATGTTATTCGTAATAGTGATTCATAAGGTGTTAAGACTAATTTAGCATCACAAGAAGGATTCTTAGAGAGCCCCAGCCCTACTCTATGTGTTACCAACTTCAGGCCCCAAAGAAGCACCATAATCATTCCATCTGCATGGAAATATTGCCACCTGCTCCTGTGTTCCATGGTTTTCTTTTTGAGACCCCATAAAAACAAATTCTATGGAAGGCCTCCGAAATTAAGCCAACCTCAAGTTTTATCATTTCAGTCTCTGATGGTTGATTCCAGGAAAAGGGCATACGATTCAATATGCAGACACTAAAATGCTCTTGCAAAACTAAAATCCCAGAACCTACTTTTGAAAAGATGAAATATCTATAATCCTAAGCTTCCTTGGAGAGCTTTCAAATTTATAAGAACAAAATTACAACGCCAATTATAGTCCAAAGCTCATATTAAATATAAATTCTGTACCTCACTATTGCTGTTTTGAGACCAATAAATCAACTATAAAGCTAATTAGGGCCAAATGAAACACTGCCAAATATGTCACAAAGCATTGATATAAATTTCTATAAACCCTATGAATATGAAAGAACAAAACCCTATATCAGAGCTCTAACAACATGATATTTAGTGGATGGAAAGACAAAGCACTAGTTTGGTGCTTCATTCTCACATTCTTATGAGAATAAAGCTTTGAATTACCATGGTTTAATTTTGACAAATCTCGAAAATATGCACTTTTCAAGTAACTTCAGGTGATTAATTCTATTTTGAATGGTATATTTCTGATAGTACCCATAAATAATCATTAAACCTTTACTGAAATCTCTTTTAATTTAATAAATATATTAAAGTAACCTGTATAGTTACCTTTGCCTCAACTTCTATTAAAAGTGAAGAAACTCGTATTTTAGTGAAGCCAACATAGAATTATCAAAGATGAGATGACACTAATTATTAAATTACCAATCATCTTCATTTTTCCACTAATTGTGACCGTTGTTTTGGCTGTACCTAGTACTATCCATATCTATCAATGATAAAACATTCTCTCTTTGGGCATCTGTGTCTCTATGTATTGCATGTGCCTTTTGTACATGTGCTTTAACATAATAACTCTTATGAGGCATTGGTCCATCCAAACCTGAAGCTGACACAACTTCAAATCATTTTGAACTAGTAATATCATAATCATCCCAAACCAATATTTTCTTCAAATTTAAATTGTTGAAAAAAACAAATATTAGCCAAATGATTCAAGAAACATGCTAAGAAGTTGAATAGCCTAAAAATTTATTTCATTCTATTATGTGATTAGATCCTTGCACTCAAGTTGTGCTACTTTTAATGACGATTTCTCGCCTTTGTTTGAAGAGGAACCCCAGAGTCAATTTTCTTATTTTATCCAAGTCCAAAAGCAGCTCGCAAATGTTAAATTTAAAAAAATGTCAACGTTTATATAAGGAAGCATTTTATCCAAAAAAAAAGGGGAAACATCTTCCATCCAAAAAACTAAGCGTTTGCTTAGCAATTACTTCACATGGCCCTCCTATATGATCTCAAACTATGTAACAGTCATATGACCCCAATGACTCTACAACATATACCTCATCAGCTACAGCAAATCCATTCCACCCCATGTACAAGAAAAAATAATATGCCCACCAATGATTCAAAGCAAAGTGTTCAAATATAACAGAACACTGAATTAGGCCAAACTGACCTGAGAGTCATGATTATCAATTATTATCTACTTGAGGTAGATGAACTACTTGAGCAGCCATTCACCTTTGTCTATCACGAAGATACAAGACTGTCAAAAGGCAGGCAAACAGTGTAACTAAAGTCACATTGCCATCATCAATAAGGGTCTCCTTTAACCATTTTCCTAATTTGGGAAGCATGTCAGGGAGAGAATCAATTAGTGTCACCTGCAGAGTTCGCACAACCTATTCAGATTCAATGTTCACATAAAAATACCATCCATATAAAAATTGTTTCACATCATTAGCTGGAAAACATTGTTTCCCAAACAAATAACCTATGAGCAATCATTAGAGAGAATTTGAGGTCAAAAATGGACCTCAAAAGAACCAAAATGTACTATAAAAATCAACCAATTACATTCTAGTAGATGACATCACCCCCCATGGTTGAGGTGGCATTGCATGAGTTAAGAATGTTTATTTGTCACATTTTC
>LPNX010343083.1:0-64843 GCA_001517045.1 Pseudotsuga menziesii
TTCTGAAGGTGCTCTTTTATAATTTTAATTTGATAAATCATATAAGAGCTGATCTCTCTTCAATTTATCAAGAAATGAAGAGGTTGTTGCTGGCTGCCAACAGGACTAAAGAAGATTCTTCTCTCCATATCGACATTGGATGCAAAAGGCATGAGGGTTGAATTTGTAGATGGCCAAGTCCTCATGCGGCCAAAAGGAAATAATATTGACGATGCAATAGTAATTGGAGAACAAGAGGAAGGATTATACAAATTGAAGGGCCAACCAGAAAAAGCTTTGGTTCATGACTCAGAAGAGCCAAATGAACTTTGGCATAGAAGGCTCACACCTGTGCACTACATAGCACTACCACTTGTAAGCAAAGCTTTCCAGAAATGTAGACAAAACATGAAGGAGTTTGCAAAGGATGTGCGAAAGGAAAGAACACAAAGAAGACATTTCCAAGTAGTGAAATCAAAGCAAAAGGAATCTTAGAAAGCATTCACTCCGATGTATGCAGTTCGATGTCATCTAGCTCATTAAGCAGGTATGTATACTATGTTTCTTTCATTGATGATTTTTCTAGGAAGACATGGATATACTTCATGAAAAAAAAGGATGAAGTATTGAGCAAGTTCAAAGAGTTCAAAGCTTTGATAGAGAATCATACAGAAAAGAAAATCAAGACCTTTCGATTAGACAATGGCGACGAATTCACATCAAATGAATTCAAAGAATTATGCAGAGATTCAGGGATTAAGAGGGAATTAACCACTCCATATAATCCACAGTAGAATGGGGTTGTATACATAAAGAATAGAATGATTATGGAAGCTTAAGGGCAATGCTTCATGATCAAGATCTTCCTATGCATCTATGGGCTGAACCTGTTAGAACAGCTGTGTATGTATAGCAGTGTACTCCACATAAAGTACTCGAGAACAGGACACCTGAAGAAGTCTTCTCTACAAGAAACCAGAAGTCAGCCATCTCAGAATATTCGACTGTCCAGTGTACATACACATTCCAAAAGAAAAGAGGTCAAAGTTAGATCCTTCAGGAAAGAAGGGTATATTTGTGGGATACTCTGAAAGCTCGAAAGCTTATAGAATATACTTCCTAGGATTCAAGAAGATCGACATAAAAAGAGACATAATATTTGACTAAAATTCAGACTACAACAAATCTAGAAAGACACCAGTTGAAGACTCTGAAGAAACAAAAGTACCCAGAATTCAAGATACAACTATGAACAATGCAAATCAAGATGAAGATCGAGAAATAGAAGAACCCTAGGAACCTGTAGATCCACCCCAAGGGAAGAATCCTCACAAGAGGAAACCTGCATGGGTACTAGAGGATATCCAAGGTGTAGAAATATATGGGGCTCCAGAAGAAACACATAGATAAAGAAAAAGAACCAGGTCCTTCTCTGGCTATGTAGCACTATTGTGTGACTTCATTGATAAAGAACCTTCAAAGTATAAAGAAGCAACAGAGAAGAAAGAATGGAAGGATGCTATGATCGAGGAGTACTAGTTGATCATGAAGAATGATGTCTGGGATGTTGTTCCAAGACCAGAGGGGAAGTCTATTGTGACTTCCAAATGGATCTACAAGATCAAGCATGCTGCAGATGATAGCATAGAGAAATACAAAGCAATATTTGTGGTTTGTGGCTTCTCCTAGAAAGAAGGAATAGATTATGAAGAAACTTTTGCACCTATAGCCATATACACTTCCATCAGATCAGTACTTGATCTGGCTACAGTGATGAAATGGAAGATACACCAGATGGATGTCAATACTTCTTTCTTGAATGGTGTAGTGGAAGAGGAAGTGTATGTGGAGCAGCCACTCAGTTTTGAGACACATGAGAGGGAGTCTCATGTGTGTCAATTTAAGAAAGCCCAGTACAGTTTAAAACAGGCACCCAGGACATGGTACGACAGAATTGATAGCTTTCTATCCAGTTTGGGATTTACCAAAAGTAAAGCAGATTCCAACCTTTACTACAAGGTTGAAGAAGGGAACCCAATGATACTCCTACTGTATGTAGATGACCTATTTGTAACAGGTGGAGATGGGTTGATTACTGATAGAAAGAGGAAGCTTGCTATTGATTTCGAAATGAAGGACTTGGGTATGATGCACTATTTTCTAGGCATGTAGGTGTGGCAAAATGCAGGTGGAATCTACCTCGGACAAGGGAAGTATGCAGTAGAGATCCTGAAGAGATTCGAGATGATGGAATGCAAGGCCAGGACCACACCTATGGCATCGAACCTGAAGCTTCTAAGTGATGATTCATCAGAGCTGATTGATGCTACGATGTATCATCATATGATTGGGTCCCTGATGTACCTGATGAATACGAGACCAGATATTTGCTTTTCTATAAACACATTGAGCCAATTCTTGACAGATCCTGGACATGTTCACTTGATTGTTGCAAAGCATATTCTGAGGTACCTAAAGGGTACAATTGATTACAGGATCAAGTATAAGGAGAATCAGAAGATTTACTTGGATGGTTATGTTGATTTATATTGGGAAGGTAGTGCCATCGATAAAAAGAGCACTTCATGGTGTTGCTTTAGTATGGGATCAGATGTGATCTCTTGGTTTAGCAGGAAGCAGTCCTGCGTGGCATTGAGTACAACTGAAGTAGAGTATGTTGCAGCTTGTTCAGCTAGTTGTGAGGCAATATGGCTGAGGAAGCTACTGTCTAATTTGTTTGATCTCTAGTTAGATACTACTTGCATATATTGCAACAACCAGAGTTGTTTGAAGTTGTTGGAGAACCTGGTGTTCCATGACAAGTCGAAGCATATCGAGATAAAATATCACTATATCAGGGATATGGTGTAGGGAGGAGAAGTGAAGCTCCAATATGTTGTGATGGATGAACAAATAGCTGATGTGTTGACCAAGCCATTAGCTAGAGTGAAGTTTGAGTACTTCAGGGAGAAGCTTAGTGTTCTCCAGATCGAGGTTCCCTCTAAAGGGAAGTAATGAGTCCATGATCCATTTTGACATGGTGAGAGGATTGGTTCCTTCCATGGTCGGATGTAAGTGCATAGATGCTCTGATATGATTGTGGGTTGTGTTACCACATGATCAGTGTAGGGCCATTCTGATGTGATTGAGGGATGTGTTCCCACATGATCAGATATAAGTGTTAAAGGCCATTCTCTGGGAGAATGGAGGCACCTAGTCAGTTACCAGGAATAATCAACCTAGAGCTGAGAGCCATTCTGATGTGACTGTGGGATGTATTCTCACATGATCAGATGTAAGTGCAGAGCCCTTCTGACATGTATGTTGGATTGGTTCCTCGCATGGGAAAATGTAAGTGTAGAGCCCTTCTGACATGTATGTTGGATTGGTTCCTTGCATGGGAAGATGTAAGTGCATATCCTTTTCAACATGTATGTTGGATTGGTTCCTTTCATGGTCTAATGTAAGTGCAGAGCCTTTCTGACATGAATGCTGGATTGGTTCCTCTCATGGTCAGATGTGAGTGCTAGGCCTTTCTGACATAGATGACTGGATTGGTTCCTCTCATGGTCATATGTGAGTGTTGGGTGTGCCTTTCTGACATGTATGGTGGATGTGTTCCTCGCATGGTCAGATGTAAGTGTTTGGAGGGCCATTCTGACTTAGGGTCAGATATAAGCATTGAAGAAGACCTACATGGAGGCTAGGTCTACAACTAGCATGAAAAAGAGCTGGCTCTGTAGAAATTCCTATGACGAGAAGAATCGAGAGATAAACCTGTGATGATGATCCATCAGAGATGATCCAGATCCAGAGATGATACAAATCCAGTGATGTTCCAGATCTAGAGACGATCCAAATCCATTGATGATCTAGATCCAGTGATGATCTAGATCTAGTGATTATCCAGATCGAGTGATGATTCAGATCCAGTGATGATCTAGATTCAAAGATGAAGATAAATTGATGATGATCCAGATGATACAGATAAGAAGACTTGTGATGATAATTGTGTTCAGAGAATACCTTCCTAGTTAAGAGGGAGTGTTGATGTAATTGTAGCTTCGGAATGTATTCACTTGTATATTTTTTGTATTATACCCTGATGTTTATTCTGGGAAGTATCTGTAATGTAATTGAGTCATGTCATACCCCGATGTTCCTATCGGTAGATTCAATAATGTAAACAAGTCATGTAAAGTCATTATGGGTAACCCTCCTTATTGATCAAGGGTTAAAGTCCCCGCAGTTGTGGGGCCTTAGGGTTATTATACTCTCCTAGAGAAGTCATCCCTAGTGAGTTATTGTCAAGTCAAGAATTAGTATAAATAGAGAGTGAGGCTCTCTATTTATGACACATTCACTCACACTCATTTTTAGTGCATAATTGAGAGAGAATAAGTAGATGGGACAAGAGAGAGAGAGAGAGAGAGAGAGACTACTGCTATCGGGAGATCATATTACTGTTTTGGGGTTTTAATTTTGGTATTGATTCTATCTCTGAGGAAGTTGTGGGGTTTTCTCCTTTATGGTTTCCCCGAGTAAAATATTTGTGTCCATTGGCTCTTATGTTTGATTGTTGTGTTTTTTATTCTCTCATTTAAAGATCCTAAGATAATACTAGCTTGAATGATAAAAATCTAACAGTCATCATAGTTTCCCACAGGGTAATATTGTTCCTTGATGACAACAATGAAACAGGCCCAAGTGGTATTTGTCTCAAGCATTCCAGAATCATTTGATGATATTTTATCCCAATAAGTACCCCACCAATTTTGGACATGGGGGGCTGCCTTAACGAGCAAAGAGGTGATATTTTCCCTGTCAGAAAAATTGTGGACAAATAAATACCCTTCTAGAACATTTAATCACGTATCTAGGGCATCGACATTGATTTGGCCTTGAAAGAAAGGAATATCAAAGTTAAATTGTACCTTGAATGAGGTTTCATCTCTGAAATGCTTGCTCATTGAAGGTGAATTTGCCACTACTGGAATTTGTAGAAGGATTTGGGTGAAACTATCCATCATCTCGTTCCTCTGTTTCTCAAGGGATTACTCAAGCAATGAATTGATAGGATCTCCTGCTCCATCGTCTCTCTTTTATTTCATCATGGTAGGCCATTTGGGGCGACGATAGTGGTATTCACCAAGTGAAACTAGTTCAATTTCAAACTCTCAATACCCTGACCTTGTTGAGGACATGTGCCAAGAAACAATTAAAGAGATGATTGCTCTGATACCATTAATCTAGATTTATGTGGGATCAAAATGAAAGAATAGATAGATAATCATAAACACATCCATATTGAAAATATAACAAAGATACAATAAACAAATTTTCTATTAAATAGTGGAAATAGAACAAATTGTAAATACAATAGCCAGAATGGTGGTAGCTATCGCTGAGAAGAGATGTGGCTACTACACTCATATGTGCCAAGATGAATACAAAATGAGGCCAAAGGGACCTGTTTATAATAATAATAAGGTCAAGAACCCCAAAAGTCCAAAACATAACCCTAGAAGATGAACCGTCATAAATGTTTTGACCCCAAAGTGGTTAGTTGAACAATCAACTTCTCGGGGTCATACATTTTTCATATGATATCCAATTCTAGCACTCAATGGCCCATTTGAATGCTCTATCTAATATTTACATCTTTCAAATGGGCCATCTATAATCCTATGAAAACCCTTTAGTCCCCTGAATCACCAAAAACATCATTTAGGGCCTCAAAATGACCCCAGAAGTTTGGGACCCAAAAAACTATAGAAAAATAACTAGGAAACCGTGACAATGGACAATTGTTTTGATCAAGTGGAATAGGTGGGTGGCCATTGATATTCATATGGATCATTTCCTTCAAAAAACAAATCCATGACTTACGATAGAAATCATCTATGAAAAGCACACAGTATAGATAATTACTCAATGATGGTGCTTACATAGGACCACATAGATCTAAATTGATCAAGTCCAAGATCCCTTTGGATATTTTGGTGCCTCTTGGAAAAATATTTTTAATATTCTTACCTGGAGCACAAACTCTACAAAATATTCCTTAGTATATTGATAGACAATAGATAATGTCTTTACAATGAGTAAATTACATCAAGCACCCCTAGTGTAATATCATAGATAAATACCAAGCACACATGGTGCGATACCAAAATAAGAGAGAAGAGATTAATAGAAGAACCTAGAAGCACATGTAGCACAAAACCAAATCACACTTTTTAGTCACATGCACAAATTCCTTCAAGAGACATTTCTCTCTAAACTTTGATCTCTCAAAACCTGAATAACAACTTCATAATAGTTTTCATTCTAGGCATATATCTTTGTTCTTGTGAATATAGATAGGATGATCTTTCCTTCCAACTAGATGCTATATCACTTAGTTAGGATGCTAACTCAAGTGTCATCATGCAAGTATCATATCTCAAGTGTTGTAACTTAAGTGTCGTCTTTTAGTTTAAATAAAGTATCGTAACTTAAGTGTTGTCTTTTAGTTTAACTCAAGTTTTGTCATGCAAAATAGTTAGTTAAATAGATATCCTTTGTTAACACTTAGTTAACTCTTTTTAATTGAAGTCCTTCTTGAAAACATCATTGAAGAGAACAATTTGAGTTCTCCTTTTAATTAACTAAAGTATTCCTTGTTAACATCACTGAAGTGAGCAAATCAAGTTCTCTCTTATTTCATCACATCTTATATTTATCTCTTGTCTTATCTACATGGTATGCATGTTCCAACTTTAATTTATTTATCATATCAAATATACTAAGGATATATTTCCAATGATGGGATCATCTTTCTCTATTATCGTTCCAAGTGGTCATATGTTAAAGTAATTCACTCTAGATGTGGCCAGTCTCTAGAGAAGACTTAATAGCATGTTCATTTTTAATACCATCATTAGCAGTACATCATGCACCATTCATGTTTCTACATGCAAATAATTAGCTCAACACATGAGGCAACCACCTCAACACATGAGGATTTGTCTTAACACGCAATACCTTAGTCTTAACAAGCAATATTGTATAGCACCATCACTTTGACATACAAAGAACTTTCCTCAAAACATGAGGCTTAATATTTACACATAAGGCTTAGTCAATCTTGAGTCCAAATCAAGATTCGACTCCAATTTTTCTGAGTCCAAATTAGACTTCCTAAGGAACTACCTCGACAGACAGTACCCAATCCTGGCACAAAATATTGGCTTGGAGAATGACTCATTATGTTGCAACTTCTAGAACAAATATTTAGTACATGAACTTTGTAACTCCATGCCAATACGACTATCAATAAATTTATAAGTGGAAAACTAACCATGTAAAATCAGATTATTAGGATCAATGAGGTGATGACAGATGCAATCACTAGATCGAGGTTTACAACAAATTTCACATGAAACCACTTTGTGAAGTAACTCTAGCGATGATTATACCCTAGCCCAAAGTTGTCCCACACAAAATCCCACCTAATTTGTTGTAGTATATAAATCTGAATGAATGAGTCAATGATCTAGTAAAGAAACAAAGTAACATCCCCACGGGAAAGCATTAACTAAAACCTCATGTTATGGTGCCACTTGGGACTCGCTCGTGACATTAGTCTCTTCTACCAAAATCAGCTCCGCAAGAAGGATATGCAACATGTGATCCTCTGTGGTATTGTCACCTGAGTACATCATAAGGATGTGTTAGAAAATATGATCTTTGAACAATAGCATAAAACAAGATGCATAATTAAAATAAATAAACACAATACAAGAGAGACACCAATATGATTTTGGTTCACACAAGATGGGATACATCCATAAATAAATTTCTAGTCCTTCTACTAAATCGTCCAGCAAAATGAAGGGATAAAACCTACAACACATTCATTGCAACTTCCTCTTCTCTCTCTCTCTCTCTCACAGTATCATCTTTCACAATACAATACACAATCGTCATACAATTCCTAATTAAAAAAAGGTTTTTCTTCTAGGGATAAAATACTAACATAATTTCTACTGTCATATCTAATATATATTTAACAACTAATATTGACTACGAAATTACAACATTTTATAAGGAAATTTTTGCCACATTTCAATGGATGAAAAATAGAAGAAAAACAGACCCCAAAAAATTATTAGGGTATCCCTCCCCCAAATCCCTATGAACCCTCAATCTGGGGGCCTCAACGTCAAGGCCCCTAAACCCTTCCTATGTTCATTGTCTGATAGTCCAAACACAGTTGAAATAATAACCAGGATCCATAACCAACAATATCCCACTTGGAGATTGATCACAACAACTCCACTGCTTCTGCACTTGTTGGACTATTCTCTGAACCTTGGACCTGGAAAATTTCTCATCTTCACCTTAATGCTTGAAGCTAGCCAACTAAGACTGAGGAGGAACTCAGTTTCTCTTTGGTTACTACCTTTGTTAACATGTCTGCGAGATTCTAGCTAGTATGTATATTTTCCAACTTCAACAATTCATCTTCCAAAGTAGATCGTATGAAATGGTACTTGATTTGTATATGTTTAGTCTTATAATGGAAATTTGATTTATTTGCAATATGAATGGCACTCTAATTTTCATTGTACAACCTATTATTCTCTTGCTTCTTACCCAATTTCTCCATGAACCTCTATTGCCAAATCATATCTTTACTAGCCTTTGTAGCAGCAACGTATTATGCTTCCATTGTTGAAAGTGAAACAACCTTTTGCAGTTTCAAAATCCAACTCAGTGTTGTTCTACATACTTTGTGGTGCTCCTCCTACTATCTTTATCACCATCCATATCTGCATCAACATATCCTTGTAGAGTATTGTTTGAACCTCTAAAACATAATTCATTATTAGAAGTACCCTCAAATACTTGAGAATCCACTTAGTTTCCTTCAAATGATCTTTACCTAGATTGTTCATATACCTTCTTACAAATCCCATTGCATGTGTAATATCTGGTCTTGTGCACACCATGGAATATATCAAGCTACTAAATGTTGACGAATAGGGAATCTAGGACATGTATTTTGTCTCCGCTTGTGTCTTGGGACACATATCCTTACGTATATTGAAGTGTCTAACCAAAGGTGTACTAACTGGTTTTTCATCCTACATTCTAAACCTATCCAACACATTTTTTATGTACTCACCCTGAGACAATGTCAATTTGTGATTCTTTCTGTCTCTTATTATTATTATACCAAGGATTTTATTTGCAAAACCCAAATCCTTCATCACAAATGAATTAGATAATTTCCTTTTGAGCACATTTATATCCTGCATGTTAGACCCTACAACAAGCATTTCATCCACATATAATAACAATATAATATATATTCCATTATCTATCTTCTTGAAATAAACACAGTGGCTAGAATGTCATCTATTATAACCTTGTTATGTCCTAAACCTATCAAAATTTTAAATACCACTGCTTTGGAGCTTTAATCAAGCCACACAAGCTCTTCTTCAACCCGCATACTAAACTCTCCTTCCATTTGACCTCATACCCCTGTGGTTGGTCCATATAAATATCTTCTTCTGAATCCCCATGGATAACTATTGTTTTTACATCTAACTCTTCAATATGAAAATCTTCTACTGCCACTAGACTTAAAATAGTTTTAATTGAAGTCATTTTAACAATGGGATAAAATATTGCATCAAAATATATACCTTTCTTTTGTCACCCTTTATAACAAGGCCATCCTTGTAACTCTTCTTTCCTACATCTTCTTCCTTCAATCTATAAACCCCATTTATTCTGCAATGATATTTTACATGCAAGAAACTGAACCAAATCCCAGGTTTAGTTTCTTACAAATGAGTCCATCTCCTCATTCATTCCTTTCTCCCACTTCTTTCTAGTTTCCACCTACATTGCTTCTTAATAACATTTTGGTTCACCAAAATCAGTCATCAATCAATAATACAGTGAAGTAGAGTATCATTCAAGAGGTATACTTAACTTGGTAGATATTCTAGCACTTTCTAGAGTTTAAGGTACTTGCTATTGTTCTTGATTTTCTGGCACCTTTGGAACTTCATTTTCTTTGATTTCATCAAGCACTACGTACTCTGTGTTTTCTTTATCCTGTTTCTTTCCCTGCAAATGATATTTATACATTACCTTTTCATTGAATACCACATCTATACTACTAATGATTTTTTTATTGTCATAATCCCATTAACGATAACCAAATTCATCAACCCTGTCTCCAATAAAAAAACACTTCTTGGATTTAGCCTCAAGCGTTGTTCTATTTTCTTCATCAATATAGACAAATGCTTCACAACCAAAAGTTCTCAGAAATAAGTATTTACCTTTTTACTTTTCCATCCCTCCTCTAGAATCACACCATCCAAAGCACTTGAAGGCCCTTTGTTTATTAAGTTAACAATAGTATCTATGGCATCTGCCCAAAATTGTAAAGGAAACCCTGCATGCAATATCATACACCTTGCTCACTCCATGATTGTTCCATTCATCCTTTTTGACAAACCATTTTCTTGTGGTATTCCTAGAATAGTCATCTCTCTAGGAATCCCATGGTATGAACAGTAACTATCAAACTCCATGTCGCAGTATTCACCTCCATTATCATATCTGAGACACTTCAATCTTTTTTTGTCTCATTCTCAACCAAAGATTTCAATTTCTTAAAAGTAGCAAACACATCAGATTTTTGTTCAATGCAATAATCCCAAGTTTTTCTAGGCATTAACAATAAAAGTAACGTAATAATGAGATCCACTAAGAGATTGTACCTGAGTTAGTATCCATACATATATATTCACAATCTCTAACTTTTCACTCTTCTTTTGCTTCCCAACTCTGAGAAATATGACTCTCTTATGTTTTCCATAAACAGTTCTCACATAATTCGAAACTTAGCTGCTTCAAATCTGGAAGCAACTTCCTTGAGTGGAGAATCTACATCTCGTTACCACTCATGTGGCCAAGCCTATGATGCCACAATGTTGTATTTGTTTCTGTGGAATATATAGAGATAAAATAATCAATATTATTAGAACAGAAATACAACGTACCTATCCTATATCATTTTTCTATTACTAGTGATCATTTAGTTATCTTGCACCGCATTTCTCCAAATGTAGATAAATTTCCACCATCTCCCAACTTCCCTATTGATATCAGATTTATCTTCATTGCATGAATATGCCTTACATATTTCAGCAGCCACTCACTTCTATTCTTTAACTTTATCCGTACCTTACCAATTCCAACAATTTTACATGGTTCATCATCACCCAATAAAAAATGTCCAAAATCCCCTTGAGCATAATCATGAAAATATTTGATATTGGTTATAGCATGACATGAAGCACTTGAATATATTTCCCATTAATCACTAATACTATCTAATGCAAGAATCAAAGCATCTTTTGAAATATCACTTACTACATTTTCTTCCTGGGTACTCTCATGTTATCCATCTCCTTTCCTCTTTAGAGATCTGTAGTATTCCTTCATATGTCCTTTCTTTCCATAGTTCCATCACTCTATCTTTCTCAATCTCAACTTGGATCTACCCTTCCTATACTTCCCACGATTACTTGGCATATTTTCCCTCTCCTTTTTTCCTCCCCTACTCTCCATGGTCAATGTATTACGTGATGTCTCGCTTGTGGTTTTCCTTCACATTTCCTCGCTAAGAATTACACCAATACCATCATCAAATTTCAAAGTGTTTGAACCAAAGACATATTTACTTACTGGCATGACCAAGTCATTCCAACTTTCTAGCATTGAGCACAAGATTAGAAGAGCCCTAACCTCATCTTCAATGTTCACTTTTACATAACTTAGTTGATTAGTAATCATATTAAATTCATTCAAATTATCAGCAACAGATCCACCTTCTGACATCTTTATATTAAATAAATGCTTCATTAAAACAAAATTATTGGAGGTCGATGGTTTTTTCATATAGTTCAGCCAATTCACTCATTAGACCCTCCATTGTCTTTTCTTTCAAAATACTGAAATCCACCAACAAATCTAGGAACAATCGTATTGTTCCTAGTACCTTTCTTTCAAGAATCTCCCATTCTTTGTCCTTCATAGTTGCTGGTTTTTTTTCTTTTCCGCCCAATGGTAGGAATAGATCCTTCTGAATAAATAGTTCTCCATCTACATCTTCCACAAATGGTAGTTTTGGTATTAAATTTTTCGACCCTAAACTTTCCTTATTCTTCGTTTGCTCCCACTCAAACCAGGAACCCTTCTTTCCTTATATTTTATGCACAAATATGCCTTTGGATTTGATACCAATTGTTAGAAAATAGGATAACATAACAATATCATAAAACAAGATGCATAAATAAAACACATAAAGACAATACAAGAGAGGCACCAATATAACATAGTCTACCCAAGATGGGTTATGTCCACACAAAAATTTTCAGTCATTTCTATTAAACCATCCATAAAAGTGAAGGGATAGAACCTGCAGCAAAACCTCTACAAATTCCTCTTTTCTCTCTCTCACAGTCTCATCTTTCATAATACAATACACATTCGTAATACAATTCCTCATACAAAATAGGTTTTCGTTCTAGGGATAAAATCCATTATGTTTGTCATCTAGGAGTTCAAACATGACTGAAATAATAATCAATCTCCATGCCAACATGATGGGACCTAATCATAGCTACTCCTAATGACCCCTGCAAACCCTCTGCTACATACACATCACTTAGAGGCTTACCATCACATCATATATCCTTATACCTCACATTTAATCAACATTGTTTCCCAATTAATTGTTATTTACAATAATTTAATTTAATGTAACTATTAACTTATGTATTAATTTTTGCACCTCTAGATACAAATCTGCAACTTCATTAAGGAATTATTTGAAAACACTCAATGATACATTCAACATGTCCATGTGGTTGGATGGAAAGATGAACATTTTAGAATATGCATAGATACCTTTGAAGTTGGTACTATACTACCAGTGGTGGTTTTGTTGAAAAATACATAATCCATCTACAAATCAAGATTCAAACCTAATATTATCACTCATATCAGGTCAATCTAACGGTCCATATCACATACAGTAATTGGTCATGCAGAAGTGAAGAAAAAAGGGTGATATTAAAGGAGCATCATTTCTACATAAGTGACAATTGATGCCATGACTTTGCTTATATAAAACGTTGTTTTTAACATTCTACAATCACTTGAAGGAGAATAATATATAGATTGATCAACATGGCATTTGGTGATATGTTATACATAAAAATTAAGGTTCCACATATTTGGAACTATTTGGATATTGGGCATGGTAAAGGGGAGCATGAAGGAGATAGTTGGTGCATCAAAACTACATTATGTAGGGAATAATTGAAGTTTATGATAAATTCTCTTTTTCAAGAAGCAAAATCTAGATCTAAATTTTCTTAACTAGTGGTATCTACCAAGAAGGAGTGTCATGTACCCATCCAAATAAGACTACCTACAAATAATGTTTCACCAACCTACTAGTTCCATAGGTTGAGGTGGAGACATAAATTTTGTAATAAGGGAGCTATAGGACCCAAAATGACCTTAGTTTAACATATGCACATTAAAATGGGTGACATAATTAATAAATGTTAAGGAAATAAGGTGGAATTGGTTCATGAAGACAATTGGAAGCTTGTGGACTCTTTGGGTGACTAGAGTCCCCACACACTTTGTATGACCTTCATCCAAATTCGAACCCGAGAAGAATGTAATGTTCTTGGAGGATTATGTGGTGTCACATAGCTAAGCATGATCCAAGGAATTCAGATAAGGATAGGAGATTAACTCACATGTAAGAGGAATATACCAAGAAGACAATGTGTGTCACTTGGAAGGAGGTTCCATGTACTCTATGACAACAAATGATGAAAGATTCTATGAAAAATATGAAAAATTTAGACCTGATCAAAAATATATAACAAATATGACATAACAAGGATAAAAATAGCCACCAAGAGGGCACACTTTGGGAGTTAGAGGCAGCCATTCGAATTGGGGAAAGAGTTGGAGAATGAAGAAAGAAGACAAGTGGCATTATAGGAAATTTCGACTTAAAATGGGCCTTTTAACTCTAAAGAAAATTCCATGTCATAATGTGTTAGCCAATGAGATTGCTTTAAATTTGAAATACTGTATAGCTCCTAAACACATTTTTAATATAAATTTGGGTATCATTGAAAAAACTACTTTTTTTTAATTTGTATTTTCGACATATCTCCCCATGTTTTTACTCAAATTCTAATCGGGAGAGCTCGTTGGATGCAGAATTAAATTCCGCATCCAACGAGCTCTCCCGATCAAAATTTGAGTAAAAAAATAGGGAGATATGTTGAAAATACAAACAAAAAAATAGTTTTTTTTCTTTTCTTCCTCCAAAATTAATAAATATTATTTTATTATTTTAACTAATTATTTTATTAAATTTTTTTAGGAGGCCCATTTTGAGTTGAAATTTCCTCTAATGCATAGGAGTTACTAAACCACTAAGTTGAGTTGGAGGAAGCCTATGGAGGGAGATTAGACCTAGGAGGCCTCATGAATTTAATAAAATTATTTCTTGAATAATTAGAATGTATTTTTATCTTTTTTTAATTCATCGTTGGCATTTTGGAGAGATTTTGTTTGTCCTTTGCATGATGGGTGTTTACTCTTCCTGCTTGAACCAATTTGGAGGAAGTTGGATTCCTTTCCAAGTTGGTTTATGGAGAGTCCATTTAGACCTATTAATGGATATTATCTATGGTTTTTATTTTCATGTTGAAGGTCCATATAGCTCAAGTTATCATCTGTCTCCCTCTTCTCTCATTCCTTCTTCTTCATCCCCCCACACTCTCATGTTGATGGCGCACTTGTTGGAGTAGTGCTTGCTCTTTATTGAGTCCATTTAATTCCCAATATTGGGTATATGATATATGGATATGTAAATTAATTTCCATATTTTTTGTATCTCAAAATCCAATAAACTCATGTGTGAAAATATTTCATTCTCATGCCATTGAAATATAGTTTTCATTAAATTGGCTTCAATCTTGAAGGAGTTTTATATTAGATTTGTATGACAGTTATTCTCTGAGTTTGATGATGTTGGGAAATAAATATATGATGTATGAATCTATAATTTCATGTTCATAATCTTTGTATCTCGAAATACAATAAACTCAATTGTGAAAAGCTTGTATTCACATGCCATTGAATCACTGGTTTTCATGACTTTGGCTTCAATCTTGAAGGAGTTTTATATCAGATTTGTATGAGGGATTTTATCTGAGTTTGATGCTGTTGGGAGAGAAATTTGTATCATTTATATTAAAACTATTTTTCATTTTAATATCTAAACCATCTATTATACTTTTCATGTGTCAAATTTGAGCTAGTAATGCAATTCCCCCTTAAGCAATTTCCATGAAAGTTACCATACAAATGTTACACATCATAATCTATTTGAAGAGATTAATAACCATGATTAATTATATCAATTTATGTATTATATTCATCCCCATAATTTTTTTTTAAATTTTTGATGGTCGTACTTGAGTTGGAGAGCCAAATTGGCCTCCACCCCTGGGGGGATTTGACCTCAAATTCCTAGAAAATTTACAGTTTTTCTCCTTATCCCCAAACCAAGTTGCACAAGCTTAATGTCAAATACAAATTTTTCATAGGTCATATTGGTATTTTATAAGACTCATAATACCCTTTTATTTTAAATTAGAGACCATTTGGATTCAGTTGGAACCCACTACAGTCTTGACTATTAGACAAAGAAAATGCCCAAATTGCAGTTTTCTCCAAAATTCCAAGTAGGGGCACTAAAGTGGTATCAGAGCATGGTATTGGAACCTGCTGAATTTCTCTATCTATGTTTCCTAATGATCATATTCCTCCATTAGAGACTGAAACTGAATATATTGTTAGTAGAGAAGAAGAAGAAGGTCAAGAAGTCAATTCTACTTTAGTGGTAATTAAGGTTAAACTAGGAGTAGAAGTTATGGATTAGACTGAGGAATTTAAGAAACTCATGAAGTCATATTTTGATGATATGACCAAAAATACTATGAAAGGGTTAGAATTGATGTCTATCCAACTTGGGGGTAAGATGGCAGCATGGGGTATTAATAGTTCCCATCATTAAGAGAAGAAGACCTATGGGGTGTTAGATTTTTAACATTAATCTAGCATTATATTAGGATATTTAACCGAGAGAATAACAAGCACAACAATCAAACACAAGAGACAATGAACACAATGTTTTTCTGGGGGAAACCATAAATGGAGAAAACCCCGCAACTTCCTCAGAGATAGAATCAACACCAAAAGTAAAACCCCAAAATAGTAAGATGATCTCCCGACAGCAGTAACCTCTTTCTTCCTAGCCCCAGTATCTTCTTCTTCCTCAGCTATGCGCTACAACTGAGTGTGAGTGAGTGTGTGATAAATAGAGATACTCACTCTCTATTTATACTAATTCCTAACTTGATAATAACCTACTAGGTTTGACTTCTCTAGGAGAGTCTAATAACCCTAGTGCCCCGGAACTACGGGGGGGGGCACAAATCCCAAGGAGACAGACCACTGCAACTGAGGGAGAGTCAATCAATGTTGATCTGAAGCCAAAATGAGCCTACTTGTGAATCATGGGGCTTGATTGAGCTAACACATCAACCCACAGACTGACACATCAATCCACAGAGTTTCCAAGAGAGCCCACACATGTGGAGGAGAGAGAGGGTGCAATTCCCCATAAAGGATGTTGAATATCAACTCTGGATCTGTCCAGATCACCTCCTTCAGTCAAGGATATGTCATATCCAGTCAATCTGATCCAAATATGATTGATTTCAATCAAATCGGCTGAGAATCCACTGATCTAGGATTTTGGGTTGGCTCCGTTATTCATCAATTTATTAATTAAAATAATCAATAATTGATTTTTTGGGGCTTTCTGACCTGAGTGATGAAAAATCACTCAAAACTAGGAAATAGTGGGTCCATAGGTTTACATGGTGATCTTAGCTTGAAAATGAGCACCTACATGATTGAAACTGATTATTTGGCCCACTTTTATTACAAAACCATTTTTTCCAATTAAACTATTAATAAATTGCCTAAGTTTTGGAAAAATTAAAATTTAATAAAAAACACTGAAAAAAATTAAAAATTAAAAAAATGAAAAAACCTAGGGGGACTTAGACATGTTCATATGACTTGAACATGATGCCTAGCATGTTTATACATTGACACGTAGACTCTAATAACCTCAATAGGCATAAATGCCAAGCCGACCACCCCAACTTTGGAGGTATGGAGTGAAAAACTCAAAAATTATCAGTCGTTTATTCAACAACCAATAATAACCAAGGGAAAAAACACCCTGGGCTGATCGGATTGACAAATAAATTCTAAGAGACTGAGTCTTTTACAAACACTATCATGCTAGAACATTTATTACAATTCCCCCATGGGGTATGAACATGTGATATGGTATAACAAAGTTTCCTAGAAGCAAGACTGAAGGTCTTCTGAAGTCCAAACAAGCTATCCTTGTCCGACTCACCAGGCTCACTTGATAAAAAACCACCAAGTACAACTTAGGTGGTAACATTCTGGCTCCAACTGTGGGACGTGTGCTCGATCTGGTCTTTAAGGCAAGGAGAGGATACAAGAACACCATAATCTCTGGTTTATATACCCTGTAAAAACATCTCAACTTGATAATAAAACCTCAGTAGCACAAGCTTTACATAAAAACCAAATGACCCATTAAGCTGATTTATTTAAACAAAATAAATGTAACTAACTAATGAAAAAAATGTTTTATTATAGCTAAGTACAAAAAAAAATGCGGAAAGTAAATGCTCTTTTTCAAGGAGCTTATTTTCCTACTCTAAGCATGATATAAAAAGGGTTAAGTGTAATCAGAAATCCAATGTAACCACCTAAGCATTTTATTAACATAAATTTTTTTTTCCTTGTCTTTGGTTACCAGCCAAAGTAAGGATACTTTATTCAGAAAATGCAAACCCACGTGATGATCTGGAAGGGGTGGGATGGATGGGAAATCATAGGCATGAATAATGCAGTCAAACTTCCTCCCAAACTGGTAAGTGCTTGCGTAGGCTGCTTCTATCCATGACTGGATAGGGTTGATGTACAAATCAAAATGATGAAGCCAATTGACTACACCATCATACTGATCATCAAGGCTTACTGGATGATAATTCACTGTACAATCCCCAAGCGGCTCCAAATCATGAGGAAAATCTATATGTGAAGATGATAGTTGAGATTGATATTCTACTAACTACATCACATCTGTCTTTTCACAACAATGCTTCTCCATGTCTTCATTATTGATACCTTTGTGCGGCTCTGCATGATATGACTCTGAATGATAATATAAGAGTTTTGAATGTTGCTTTTCCATACTAGGATTTTCCCAGGTCTCTAGATCCATGCTTCCCTATATGGAAGTATAATAGATTGGACTTCCACAAATTTCTAAATAGACACTCCCCTTGCTTGATATAGCATAGATAGGATTCTTAATAAGATATCCACCAAAATCTCGATAGTCATCACCACTATCTATGTCAAATGTGATGGATTCCCCATTGCTGATATCAAGTTCTCTTTTTCTTCATTACTGGTACTGATATATGGCTCAGATTGATCATATGGATAAACTGTATGCTCCTTTTTCATATCAAAGTTTCCCAAGGCCACATGGTCCATGCTCTTTCCTTTAGATATGCCATAGATAGAAAAATCAACAAAACCATAAAAAATTTCTGGTTCATTATTTTCCTCTTTATTCATGTCATAGACTGGATTTTCCATGAATTTCCAGGACTCCTCATCAACATCTTTGTCAGAGATAAGGGAGTCTTCATCACTTGTATCATGCTCCAAGTTATACTTGTCCTCATTTTAATACTCATCTTCTTCAGAGAAAAGGTCACAAGGTAGTAAACCTTCCAGACTGTCATCTTTATATGGAGAACATGTAGGAGTCCCATCATGTACATTACAGTTTTCATCATAAGTTTCACTATAAGATTCTGCAATGGTTTCATCCTTAGGTTTGTACTGTTTAGCTGGTGACAAAGGGTAGGATTGGCCTACCATGTATATATGATCAGGATCACTTGAAGTTGTTTCCTGACTACTGACCTCAGGAATTCCATGTTCCATGACTTGATTTGCAACATAATAAGTTCTTTCTTGGTGGAATTTTTCACAGGGTATACACCATGGAATTACTTCTTCTACCATGTTAGCTGATGAGTCTAACTAGTTTGGAATCCTAGGCTATTGCTGAGGAAATTTATTTTGATACGTCTGATTCTGTTTAGGCTGAAAGTTCCTAGGTCCATTATTTCTTTCCATTGTGATTTTTCTATTGTGCATATGATTCAGTTGTGTGGATTGATTTGCCATAAGTTGGTTTTGACTAGTAACCAAGTCTTTTATCATGTCTATTACCTTTTCCATGGGATCTTTAGAGGCTCCCTTTTCTTCTGATTCAACAGCTTTACCCTTGGTCTATTTGTTGTAGGAATTGTTTCCCCTAGTGTGACCTGGAATGTGGGACTTGCCTGAAGATTGCATATTCTCTTCTATTTTCTCAGCCAACTCCTAGGAATTTTTTAGATCGGCCGATTCTTTATCTCTCAACTGGTACCTTAAGTCACCGATGAAGGCTTCATTGTAGGATATGAGGATAGAGGCATTTTTTGGCTTGATGTCTCTAGGAAGGGCTGCAACCACACGCCTAAATTTAGTGTTAAATCCATCCATGGTTTCATTCTCCATCTTCTTTATGCTATAAAGGGCAGCAAGCAGATGTCTTGGTTCCTTCTTTTCTCCCTACTTCTTCATAAAACCATCTTGGAATTCGATAAGATTTTTATATGAATCATCATCTAGGTCAAGGTACCACTCTTCAGCATCATCTTCTAAGGATAAAGCAAAGAGCTTCATTTTGACATCGTCATGGTCATGGGCAGCATCATTGCAATAACTGACTAGGTGCTTTTCAAACTTTCGAAGGTGAGACTTGGCAGTGATGAAATTATTGCCCTAAAATATGGGGAGCTTCTTGATAGCATCTTTTGGAATGGCATGGGGAGCATCTGTTATCTGAGAAAAGTCAATGGTTTTGAATAATTCCGTCATTTCTTGAGATTGGTGAACATGAATCTCTATAAATATGTGATGGATATCTAAGAGGGATTGGTCTCCTAAATTTTCAAGGCTTCTATGAGAATTATTCCTATTCAATATTTCCCTAATAAACCTTTCAGGATCAAGGAGAGGATTGAATAATTATCAGCGGTTTCTTTAGGTAGAAATTATTGAAGGGATGTTAGACAATGGAGTCGCCAGATGGATCGAGTTTTAATTTTTATGTTTTTTAAAGACTAGATCAATCAAAAATTTCTATCATTTTAGTTGTTTAGAAAAAATTTAAGCTAAGTCGTACCCAGGAATAAAAAGATTTATCCCCAGCAACGGCACCAAAAAGTGTTTCCACCTTTCACACACCTGGGTTACGTGGCAGAAATCTTCAAGCCACTCGGTGTGTCCTTGGCGACAATTCTAGTCAAGGCTGTCACCTTGTTCTTAACTCCTTCGTTCAGGCTAACTCCTAACGAAGCCAAGGGGGGTAGACCCTATTAAATTACTAAGTCTAATTACTTAGTGTGATGGTGTTATAATGATTAAGTTTTTTAGGAGTTTTGAAGTTAACTAATGAAACCAAAAGATAACAAGATGTAAGATTTAAAGCATATAAGCACAGTAATGACACTCAATATAGATATATAATTGAAACAAATGATCAAATAAATCACCAGTGCCTTAAATGGAGTCAACAGAGAAAATAATGTGCTTGCATGCGCTTGAATGAATGTTTTGCAAATGTCTCTTGGTATATTTTAAATTAGTGTGGAATGTGAATGAGTTAAATTAGGCAAAAATGGGACTCTAGATATACCTGAGGGGTACTTGGAGTATGTCCAAAAGTGAAATTTCACGGCTACCCACAAGGTGTTTGTCGGCTGGAATGGAGTCTCGGAGACTATTGTTCATAACACACCCATTAGGGTGTGACAAATATTGACACCTCGAGGTCACTTTCCAGTTGTTCCCACTCCTTTGGGTATTTTTCCACCGCTTACAGTTCGTTCGAGGCATTGGATTTCCACCTAATGGTTTGTCAATTTGGGAGGTGAGGACTAATTAATATAGTCACTCAAGTGCTTTTGATGCAGCTTGACTGATCGAATGAACTGAAGCCAAGTACAGAGCATACACACTAAAGTCTTCGTTATTTTTAGTAAATTTTAGAAGAGGTATTCTTATTAAAAAGAAAACCCTCTAGGAACCTCTTTCGGTCCAAGTGGACCTCAATTGGGGAATCAAGGAGGGGTTGATTTTATTATGATTACTAAAACAAATGATGATAGCAAATGAAGCATAAAAATATAAGAAAACCACAATTTCTAATTAGACTACCACGACCCTTTCTTCACCTTTCGGCTCAGAAGGAGGCTCATGGGGTAAGTATTAACATTACTTTGAAACAATTATATTTGCAATATGGAAATTATTATAAGTCAAAGTATACTATCCTGCAGATTATAACTACACTAGATTGAAAAAATATGAACAAAAAGTAAAAAATGACACAAACGCAAATCCCCCCAGGAGGGATGGTGAATAGGCTCGAAAGAGCCTATTCAAAAAGATTTTTATTTTTATTAGCAGCAATTAAAATATCAGAAAACTGAAATTAATCCACTTGTTCCTTATATGGAATGAGACCAAAGTTTTACAAATTCCAAAAATTTGAAATTTTTGGAAGACGAAGACCCCTGGGGGGTTTCGAATGGTCCAAAAATGCTTTCTGGACAGCGCCTCCTCCTCTTTTCTGTTACAACTGATAAAAAACAGAAATATTATCACAATTAAATATTCCCAAAAGTACTTTGAAAGTACTTTTGGATGAACAAACTTTTTACCCAAAAATTCTAAGTTAAAACCAGTTTTTAATGAAGCGGAAAAAGAACCAAGGAAAGCAAGGATCTTGGCATGATTTTGGTGCAGAAAATATGAAGCAATTAAATTGATGAATATAAATTTTTATATTCTAAGGAAACAACCATGCATTCAACAAGCTTTAGATCTATTTTCATAGCCTTGAAAAATGACAATTTTCCCTAAAACTAGATCTAGAATGCTTGTAAATTTTCTTTAGGAATGAGATCTAGTTTATTGAGCTTTAAGGCAGAAATATATATGTAATATGAACTCTGAAATTGATATATCTAAACAAATTTAAATCTGCAAAACAAGTAACCGGACTAATTTTGAAGAAATTTGAAGGAGGAAGAGGAAAGGAAGAGCATTTGTTGCCGGGGAATGGATCTACAAAGAAGACTAGTTAGTGGAATCCCGAGGGACAATTCCTTCACAAAATAGTTGTATTCCCAATGGATTCAAGCTAGATCCATAGTTCATCCAACCCCTATTACCTGAAAACTAACAAACAATCCTTCCTTCACAAAACCTTATGAGATCTGGATAGAAATATATGAAGAAAGAGAGGGATTACATGCAAATAAACTTATTTAAACATGTATGATCTGAATCTTTAAGCATATATACTATGAGATATTGAAAATCAAGTAATCTTACTGGCCCAGCTATACTCCTATTGATTCAGCTGAATCATTAAGCCAGACAAGATTCAGATGTAGAAATTGAGAGAAAGCCAATGCTAAATAGCTGCAAGAGAATGTTAAATCCACACATATGAAAGCATTACATAGATTTGGCCTCCAAAGCTTCACTTTATTCCAATAGCAAAAGATATTACACAATATTACAATAGCAATAGCTCCTCAATCCAAGATCACCTCCTTCAGTCAAGGATTTTTCAGATCCAGTCAATCTGGTCTAGATCTGACTGATTTCAATCAAATCAACTGAGAATCCACTAATCTAGGATTTTGGATTTGCTCCATTATTCATCAATTTATTAATTAAAATAATTAATAATTGATTTTTTGGGGCTTTCTGACTTGAGTGAGTGAAAATCACTCAAAACTGGGAAATAGTGGGTCCATAGGTTCACATGGTTCTCTTAGCTTGAAAATGAGCACCTACATGACTGAAACTGATTATTTGGCCCACTTTTATTACAAAACCAATTTTTCCAATTAAACTATTAAAAAATAGCCTAAGTTTTGGAAAAATTAAAATTTAATAAAAAACACTGAAAAAAATTAAAAATTAAAAAAATGAAAAAACCTAGGGGGACTTAGACATGTTCATATGACTCGACCATGATGCCTAGCATGTTTATAAATTGACACATGGATTCTAATAACCTCAATAGGCCTAAATTCCAAGCCGACCACCCCAACTTTAGAGGTATGGAGTGAAAAACTCAGAAATTATCAGTCGTTTATTCAACAACCAATAATAACCAAGTGAAAAAATACCCTGGGCTGATCGGATTAACAAATAATGTCTATGAGATCGATTCTTTTACAGACACTATCATGCTAGAACATTTATTACAATTCCCCCATGGGGTATGAACATGTGATATGGTACAACAAAGTTTCCTAGAAGCAAGACTGAAGGTCTTCTAAAGTCCGAACAAGATATCCTTGTCCGGTTCACCAGGCTCACTTGATAAAAAACCACTAAGTAAAACTTAGGTGGTAACATCCACAATGACTTGACATGAATTGTTTACATTATCGAAGCTCCCAATAGGAACATCAGGGCATGACATGACTCAAATACATTACAAACACATCTCGGAATAGACATTGGGGTACAATACATAAGAAATACAAGTGAATACATTCTGAAGTTACAATTACATCAACACTCCCTCTTAACTAGAAGGTATTCTCTTGAACAATTTATCAGCACAAGTCTTCTTCTTTGTATCATCTGGGTCATCATCGAGTTCTCGTCGTCTTCATCTTCAAGTCATCTTCATCTTCAAGTTATATTCATCTTCAAGTCATATTCATCATTGGATTTGGATCATCACTCGATCTGGATCATCATTGAAATATCATCACTGGATCTGGATCATCACTGGAACATTATCATTGGATCTGGATCATCATTGGAGCATCATCACTAGATCTGGATCATCACTTGATCTGGATCATCACTTGATCTAGATCATCACTGCTGGATCATCATCACTGGATCATCATGGGTGCTATCTCATGATTCTTCTCTTCATAGGAAGGTCTACAGAGCTAGCCCTTTTTCATGTTGGTTATAGTCCTAGCCTCCATGTAGGTCTTCTTTAATGCTTATATCTAACCCTAAGTCAGAATGGCCCGCCCAACACTTACATCTGACCATGAGAGGAACACACCCAACACCATGTCAGAAAGGCATTCCCAACACTCACATCTGACCATGCAGCAACACATCCCACAAACCTGTTAGAAAGGCCCAACACTTGCATTCACCAGCATGATAGGACACACCTACTATCATCTATGAAAAGGAACAACACTCACATCCACCAGCATGATAATACACACCTACTATCATCTGTGTAAAGGCTCAGCACTTACATCCACCATCATGGTAGGACACACCTACTACCATCTATGGAAAGGCACAACACTCACATCCACCAGCATGGTAGGACACACCTACTACCATATGTGGAAAGGAAAAACACTTACAATCACCAGCATGGTAGGACACACCTACTACCATCTGTGAAAAAGCACATCACTCACATCCACCAGCATGATAGGACACACCTACTATCATCTGTGGAAAGGACAACACTCACATCCACCAGCATGATAGGACACACCTACTATCATCTGTGGAAAGGCTCTGCATTTACATCTGATCATGTGGGAATCAATCCCATAGTCACATCAGAATGGCTCTCAGTACCAGACTAAGGATTCCTGGTAACTGACCGGGTGCCTCCATTCTCCCAGAGAATGGAAACAACCCTTATATCTGATCAAGTGGGAACACATCCCTCAATCACATTATAATGGCCATGCACTCATATCTGATCATGTGAGAACACATCTCACAGTCATATTAGAATGGCCCTCAGTCCCAGACTGAGTTTTCCTGGTAACTGACCAGGTACCTCCATTCAAAGAATGGAAATAGTGCTTATGTCTGATCATGTAGGAACCAATCCTATAGTCATATCATAATGGCTCAGCACTCATATCTGACATGGAAGGAACCAATCCTCTCACCATGACAGAATGGCTCAGCCCTTACATCTGACCATACAAGGAACCAATCCTCTCACCATGTCAGAATGGCTCACGGACTCATCACTTTCCTTTGGAGGGAACCTCAATCTAGAGAAAACCAAGCTTCTCCCTGAAGTATTCAAACTTCACTCTGGCCAATGTATTTGTCAACACATCAGCTATCTGTTCATCCATCGCAACATCCTGGAGCTTCACTGCTCCCCTCTACACCATATCCCTGATATAGTGATACTTGATCTCGATATGCTTCGACTTGTCGTGGAACACTGGGTTCTTCGTCAACTTCACACAACTATGGTTATCACAATATATACAAGTAGCATCCAACTAGATATCAAATAAATCAGATAGTAGTTTCCTTAGCCATACTACCTCACAACTAGTTGAACAAGCTGCGACATACTCTGCTTCAACTGTACTTAGTGCTACACAGGACTGCTTCCTACTAAACTAAGAGATCACACATGATCCCATACAGAAGCAACACCCTGAAGTGCTCTTCCTATCAATGGCACTGCCTACCCAATCTGAATCAACATAACCCTCCAGGCTAATCTTTTGACTCACCTCATACTTGAGCTCATAATCAACTATACCCCTTAGGTACTTCATAATATGCTTTGTAGCAATCAAGTGAACATGTCTCAGATTTGTCAAGAACTGGATCAAGGTGTTCACATCAAAGCAAATATCTGGTATTGTGTTCGTCGGGTACATCAAGGACCCAATCATCTAACAATACATCGTAGCATCAACTGCTTCTGATGAAGCATCACTCAATAGCTTCAGGTTTGATGCCATAGGTGTGGTCATGACCTTGCAGTCCAATATCCCAAATGTCTTCATGATCTCTACTGTATATTTCCCTTGTCCCAGGGAAATTCCATCTGCATTATGCCACACCTCCATGCCTAGAAAATAATGCATCATACCCAAGTCCTTCATTTCAAACTCGGTAGCAAGCTTCCTCTTCGTATCAGCAATCAACCCATCCATACCTGTTACAAACAGATCATCTACATATAGTAGGAGCATCACTGGGTTGCCATATTCAACCTTGTAGTAAAGGTTGGAATCTGCTTTACTCTTGGTAAAGCCCAAACTAGATAGAAAGCTGTCAATTCTACCGTACCATGTCCTGGGTGCTTGTTTCAAACCATATAGAGATTTCTTCAATCTACACACATGAGTCTCCCTGTCATGTGTCTCAAAACCAAGTGGCTGCTCCACATACACTTCCTCTTCCACTACACCATTCAAAAAAGCAGTCTTGACATCCATCTGGTGTATCTTCCACTTCATCACTATAGCCAGAGCAAGTACTGATCTGATGGAAGTGTATCTGGCTACAGGTGCAAAATTTTCTTCATAATCTATTCCTTCTTTCTGGGAGAAGCCACGAGCAACAAATATCGCTTTATATTTTCTATGTTGTCGTCTGTAGCATGCTTGATCTTGTAGATCCATTTGGAACTTACAACCAACTTCCGTTTTGGTCTTGGGAAAACATCCCAAACATCATTTTTCATGATCGATTGATATTCTTTGATAATAGCATCCTTCCATTCTTTCCTTTCTGCCACTTTTTCATAGTTGGAAGGTTCTTTATCAATGAAATCACATAATAATGCTACATACCCGGAGCAGGACTTGGTCCTCTTTCTTTCTCTGTGACTCTCTTCTGGAGCCCCATATCTTTTCACACCTTAGATAGCTTCTCATACCCAAGAAGGTTTCCTCTTATGAGGATTCTTCTCCTGAGGTGGATCTACAGGTTCTTGAGGTTCTTCAAATTCTCAATAATCTTCTTGACTTTCTTCGTTCATGGTTGTATCATGAATTCTGGGTGCTTCTGATTCTTTAGGTTCTTCAATAGGTCTCTTTCTGGATTTGTTGTAAGCCAAGTCTTCATCAAATGTTACATCCCTACTGATGTTGATATTCTTGAATCCTGGGAAGTATATTCTGTAAGCCTTCTAGCTTTCAGAGTATCCCACAAATATACCCTTCTTTCTTGAAGGATCTAATTTTGTCCTCTTTTCTTTTGGAATGTGTATGTACACTAGACAACTGAATATTCTGAGATGGATGACTTTTGGTTTCTTTCCGGAAAAGGATTCTTTAGGTGTCTTTTTCTGGAGTACTCTGTGTGGAGTATGGTTCTATACATATACTATTGTTCTAGCAGCTTTTTCCCACAGATGCATGGGAAGATCTTGATCATGAAGCATTGCTCTTGCAGCTTCCATGATCGTTTTATTCTTCCTTTCTGCAACCCCATTCTGTTTTGGATTATATGGAGTGGATAACTCCCTCTTAATCCCTGAGTCTTTGCATAAATATTTGAATTCATTTGATGTGAATTCTCCACCATTATCTGATCAAAAGGTCTTGATCCTCTTTTCAGTGTGCGTCTCAATCAAGGCTTTGAATTCTTTGAACTTGCTGAAAAATTCATCTTTGTTCTTCATGAAGTAAATCCATGTCTTCCTAGAAGTCATCAATGAAAGAAACATAGTATACATACCTGCTTAGTGAACTTGATGACATTGGACTGCATACATTGGAGTGGATGATTTCCAAGATTCCTTTTGCCTTGCTTTCGCTACGTGGAAATGTATTCTTTGTGTTCTTTCCTTTCGCAGATCCTTTGCAAACTCCATCATGTTTTTCTTGAATTTCTGGAAGACCTTCAACAACTTTGCTTACAAGTGGTAGTGCTCTGTAATGCACATGTGCAAGCCTTCTATGCCAAAGTTCATTTGGCTCTACTGTGTCATGGACCAAGGCTTGTTCTGGATGGCCCTTCAATTTGTATAGACCTCCTTCTTGTTCCCCAATCACTACTGCATCATTAACAGTCTTTCCCTTTGGCCACATGATAACTTGGCCATCTATAAATGCAACCTTCATTCCTTTTGCATCTAATGCAGATATGGAGAGGAGGTTCTTCTTTAGTCCTGGTACAAAAAATACTTCCTTCATTGTCATAGACTTTCCAGAGTCTAGCTTATAGGAGGATTCCCCACTACCTTTTATTGAATATTGGTAGTCATCTCCAAGCTTCACCTTGTGTGTTAATTCATGTTCTGATAGTTTCACAAAGGATTCCTTGAATCCTGTAATATGTTTGGAAGCCCCACTGTCTATAAGCCAAGCATTGCTTCCATGTGTAATGTTTCCTGTGAGAGCGAAAATCAAAACATATTCTTCATCACTTGAAAAGTATTCACTTTCATGTATGGTTCTCTTTGTGGAAGGTTCATCATCCTCTATGGCATGAGCATGATTTCTTCTCTTGTTTCCCTTATTCTTGTGAGAAACATTTTTATTTCTAGGACATTCTTCAGTTGGTTTCTCAGAGTCATCTTCTGGTTTATGTTCTTTCCTTCAAATAGTTTGTTTAGGGCATTAAACATAGCTTTAGGTGTCTTTAGGGAGGACACCTGTGGTATGAGGTGATACTTGAATTGATTGAATCAACAATAATCCTATTATCCATAACCAACTTCTTCTTGTGTAAGGCCTTAGCCTAATCTCCCTCTGGAACTGGAACCTCCTCATTGATATAGAAGTCCAACTCATTTTCTTCTAGGACCAGGGAGATCCTATACTTCTAGGCTCAAAAGTTGTCATCTTCCTCAAGCTTTTCATCAATATTGGTATGATAATACATCTTAACTGAGAACCTCAAATGGAAATACAAAATATTTAGATCTTACCAGTTCAATATGTCGGATCTGGATTTGGAGCTGAATTTCTGCAGTGCTGGTTCAGGAGCAGATTAGGATTTGACTTTTCCAGAGTTCTGTCTAACCAAATGCTTTGATCTTGATCTCTAAAATTCAATTTTGAGGAGGAGATAAATCCAGGCCTGGGCTCACTAAAAAATTCCACTTCTGTGGAAATCCCTAATTTCCGGCAGCAGTGTCGGGTCCAAAATTGAAAAAGCTCAGAATTGGATTCTACTTCGACAGAAAGATGCACCTTAGGGAGGAGAGTTAGTCCAACCTTCTTTTTCTGAAAATATATGGAGAGAGATCCCAAAAATAGGAATCCCTAATTCCCATATCTACACAGTGTCTTCTTCTCAGGTTAGCTCTGATACCATGTTATATTTTTAACATTAAGCTAGCATTATATTAGGATCTTTAACTGAGAGAATAACAAGCAAAACAATCAAACACAAGAGACAATGAACACAATTTTTTTCCTCAGGGAAACCATAAATGGAGAAAACCCTACAACTTCCTCAGAGATAGAATCAACACCAAAATTAAAACCCCAAAACAGTAAGATGATCTCCCAACAGCAGTAGCCTCTTTCTTCCTAGCCCCAGTAGCTTCTTCTTCCTTAGCTATTCGCTAAAACTGAGTGTGAGTGAGTGTGTGATAAATAGAGAGACTCACTCTTTATTTATACTAATTCCTGACTTGAAAATAACCTACTAGGGCTGAATTCTCTAGGAGAGTCTAATAACCCTAGTGCCCCAGCACTACGGGGACTTTAACCCTTGACCAATAGGAGGGTTATCCACAATGACTTGACATGACTTGTTTACATTATCGAACCTCCCGATAGGAACATCGGGGCATGATATGACTCAAATACATTATAGACACATCCTAAAATAAACATCGGGGTACAATACATAAGAAATACAACTGAATACATTCTGAAGTTACAATTACATCAACATGGGGAAACTATTTTCTTGAGGACTAGACCTCAGAATCAACCCTAGGAATTCAAGAATCATACCATACCCACAAACAATAATTTTGTAGAGTCTAAATAGAACATTGACACTCCTTATGACATGAAGGAAGAAAAAGATGAGTGGAAGAAACTAAGTGAAGAATGTAGGAAAACTCTACCTTTTGACCAGTTCTTCAATGTATCTAGCAAGCTCAATTCTAGAGGAAATAGGATTAGGACACCTTTATAAATTAGGAATTGAATTCTAACACAGGAAATGTAAGTCTCCCTTCCTTTGATGGATCTTCTCAAATGTCTACTAGTGCTTGGATACACTGAACTGGATGTGTATTTCCAGTTGAATCCTATGGTTGAAGAAGATGCACTGAAAATGGTCATTATACATATTGAGGGAGAAGCCAATGATTGGTGGTTCCATGGTATTAATACTTTGGGATATGATCAAATTTCATCCTATGATGATTTTTCCAATGCATTAGTGGAGAGATTTGATGGGAAATACCATGAACTTCCTTTCAAAGAATTAGCACAATTGAAGCAAACTGGGACCCATGAAGCCTATATGTTGGAATTTCAAAAGCTCTCAGTGATGGTTTCTGATATCTCTATGGCTCGGTTGGTTCTACTATACACTGAGGGTTTGGAATAACCTTTGAAAGGGTTGGTGAAATCCCACAAGACAACCACATTGAAGGATGCCATAAACTTGACAAGAGATCTGCAAAATGTGTTGTCAAGGATTTTCCATCCAAAATCAAAGAAGGGTGGAAACCATGGCAAATGGACTCTTGTATTAAGGATAATAAGGAGGTACCAAGAAAAGAAGAAATCAAGAGGAAGAAATTGTGCTTCACATGCGAACAGCCTTGGGTTCCTATACATAGGTGTGTTAAGGAGAAGGAACACTATATTGAAGTATTCTTTGAAGATGATGAGGAGGATTTGGAGGAATATGTACAACTTTCATCCCAATAATTAGAGTATGAGACAACATAATAAGAACATCCTTCTCCCGAGAAAGGAAAAATTGCAATACTCTTAGGTGTTCCTCAATTTCACACCCCTAGATTCAAGGGTACTATACAAGGTCAAAGGGTTACAGTTCTAGTTGATGTAGGAGGCACTCATAACTTCATAGATGCATCCTTGGTGGAGAGGATAAATTTACCTACTAAAGTGTTTGAAGGGTTCACAGTAATCAGTCCAGGTAACAATTCTATGGATTGTTCTAAATGGATTACAAAGCTTCAAGTTACTATAGGCAATTACATTATTACTCACAATTTCTATGTTGTGAATGTGGCTGATACAAATGTGCTTTTGGGAGTCCAATGGTTATATTCTATAGGGGAGCATCAAATGAAATATAAAGTCCTTGAAATGACGTTCAAATATTTGGAAGGGAAACCCATCATTAGAGGAAATTTCAACTCAAAATGGGCCTTTTAACTTTAACTCAAATTCCATGTCATCATGTGTTAGCCAATGAAATTGCTTTAAATTTGAAATACCGTATAGGTCTTAAACACTTTTTTAATATAAATTTGGGGATAGGTATCATAAAAAAACTACTTTTTTTTTGTTTGTATTTTCGACATATCTCTCCGTGTCTTTACTCAAATTTCGATCGGGAGAGCTCGTTGGATGAAAAATTAAATTATGCATCCAACGAGTACCCACTTGGCATACTTTTGACAGACCCTGCTACCCAAAAAATAAGAAATACTTGAAAAAATGTGATGATGACATCATCATCACGTTGTTTTCAGGTATTTCTTGTTTTTGGGGTAGTAAGGCCCGTCAAAAGTATGCCAAGTGGGTACTCGTTGGATGTGGAATTTAATTCCGCATCCAATGAGCTCTCCCGATCGAAATTTGAGTAAAAACACGAGGAGATATGTCGAAAATACAAACAAAAAAAATAGTTTTTTTTCTTTTCTTCCTTCAAAATTAATAAATATTATTTTATTATTTTAACTATTATTTTATTAATGTTTTTTAGGAGGCCCATTTTGAGGTGAAAGTTTCTCTAATGCTTGTTGAGAGGAATGCACACTTAGCCTAACCAAGTGGTGTTTTCTCAAAGTATGAGGTCTACCTTGAGGCATGGTGACATTGAATGGGTTTTTGAATGTTTGATCACCTATTCCAATCCTTACTTAAAGGTTTTTGATGCAGGAGAATTGAGTCAAAGTTCTTTGTTTTTTATTAAGCAGGAATTGCTATTTTTCTGCTTCCATGTAATCATTTCTAGAAGGATAGGATTAGTTTTCGATTCTTGTAATATTTTGTATAGATAGGATTAGTTTGAATGTAATAATGGCAATTTTCCACTGGTGTCCTCGAATATTGCAAGAGGTTGCTTGAGCATAGGATAGTTGTAGATTTACTTTCTTTGGAATTTCAAATCCTACCTATTTGGATCTAGCATGTTTGACAGAGTTCTATATTAGTGTTGAATGTAATAATCAAAGACAAGTAGTGGTTGTTGATGAAATGAAGAACACAGTTTCAATCCTATGCACATATTGAATATATTATGTCTTATTTCAATAACCTAAAGTATGTTTAATTCCTTCCGTATGAATGAATTGCATGATTCTATCAAGAATCCTCAAGAATCATTAAGATGGAGATTTATTAATGCAATGCAACAGAAATGAATTGATCATCTTGCTGATCAATTCGTTTGAAAAAACCTGAGTTAAAGTCTATAACTTTGATAGATCGTACGATATATATTGTTTCCCTAAGAAATTGGCGGCTCGTAGAATTGCGGAAGGAAATTGTGGAAGCCCATTTGAGGAAAAATGAGAAAGTACATCTGCAATCCACAAATTGCAGAAAATTTGTTGCGGAAACGTTGTTGCAGAAAATCAATTGTGGAAATTGAGTTGCAAAAACAAGTCTTTTAGAAAGGCAATTGCGGAAGGAAGTGAGTTTGTGGAAATATGTAAATATGTCAAAGTTGATTCAAAGAGAGATCAATTGTAAGAAGGAAAAGATCTTAATCATCATTTCATGCTGATTAGGATAAGATAGGCCTGTTAGCTCTTACTTGGCATCAGATTTGGTATCAGAGAAGGAGAAAGATGTCACCAAGGCGAGGACAATCATGCAGAGTCCTAGTAGGGGGTGGTTGAGGAAGACAAGTTGCGGGTGCATAAACACAAAGATAATTAAGACAACTCCAAGATAGCTAGGATGGAGGCTATGGAGAGAAGGAATTCATAGAGTATAGACACCAATCATGAAGAGGAATCCTCTGAAGAAGAGAAAGAGGATATTGCTGAAGAAATGAAGGTATTGAAGATGTTGGTGAAAGATAGTAACATGACTAAAGTTAAAGTTCCCATCTATGAAGGTAATCTGAATGTTGAAGAACTCATGGATTGGATCAATTCTCTAGCAAAGTAATTTGATTTTGAAGAAATTGAGGATACAAATAAGGTTAAATATGCAGCGACCAGACTGAAGGGACATGCAGTTATTTGGTGGGATGAACTTCAGATCCACAAGGAAAGAAGAGGTAAGTCCAAAGTCAAAACTTGGGATAAAATGTTGGATAAAATTAAAATTCAATTTATGCCTAAGGATTATTAGTTGAATCTCATTAGACAATTACAAAATCTTAGACAAAAGGGTATGACTGTTAAAGAATATACAAAAGAATTCTTTAGGTTGAGTATTAGAGTTGGATAGACACAAGGGAACATAGAAAGAGTGGCCATATATATAAATAGACTAAGATATGAGATACAAGATGAGATCATCTTGTTTAATTTGAAGACTCTTGAATATGCTTATCAAGAAGCCTCAAGGGTAGAATAGAAGCTACTATTAAGATAGAACCAGAAGAATTGAGGAAGAAGTACAACCAAAGGAAAAGGATCTCCAAATAGAGGAGGTAAGTTTCAGACCTCTAAGGCTGAGGCAGATGGTTCTAGTATCCAAACACCCCAAAGAGAAGGATTCAAGGGAGGCAAGTTTAATGTTATAGGAAGATGCATAAATAGAGGATTAAAATGCTATACCTGTGGGGAAATTGGACACATGTCATGGGAGTTCCCAAAGAATAAACCTACATATTAGAGAAATGAAAATATTGTTGAGGCTCATGAAGAGTCTAATGAAGAAGAAGAGATGAATAATACTCCTGAGGAAGGAGAATATCTTATTATGACGAGAGTTTTAGTGAAAATACAGAAGAAAGTGCATGAACCAGCTCAAAGGAAGAATATGTTCAAGACTAAGTGCAAGTCACAAGGGAAGTGTTGTAACATGGTTATTGACAGTGGTAGTACAGATAATTTGGTCTCCACTGCAATGGTAGAGAAATTGGAATTGAAGAGGATGACACATCCCACTTCTTATAAAGTTTCTTGGTTGCAAAAAGGACATCAGTTCTTGGTGAATAAGAAGTGCAATGTGAAGTTTCAAATTGGTACTTATAAAGATGTGGTATTATGTGATATAATTCCTATGGATGTATGCCATATACTCTTAGGAAGGCCCCATGGAAATATGATAGAAAATTTATTCATGATGGAAGGAAAAACACTTATTCTCTAGGAAAGGATGGAAGGAGGAATACACTGTCACCTTTGAAAGATGAAGCAGCTCAAGAAGGCTCAGGATCCAATATTTTTCTAATGGATGGGAAGGAACAATTGCAAGAAGTCAAGAAAGGAGAACAATTGCATTTTTCCCTTGTTGGAAAACCAAAGGCAATTTTAAATTCTACAAATTTAGATGGTTTTCCTATTGAAGTTAAAATATTGCTTGATGATTATGCTAATATTATTGTGGATGGGTTACCATATGATTTACCTCCTGTGATGACATAATACTTGGTGCAGGTTTACCTAATAAGGAATCCTATAGACTGGCTCCTCAAGAGAATCAAGAGATCAAACAACATGTACATGATCTATTGGACAAAGGATCGCTGAAAGAAAGTTTGAGTCCTTGTGCAATGCCCACTGTGCTTATCCCAAAGAAGGATGGTGGATGGTGTATGTGCACTGACTCCCAAGCAATCAACAACATCACTATTAGGTATCGATTTCCCTAACCCCGCATTGATGATTTGATCGATTGTCTGAGTGGTTCAAAATATTTTTCAAAGTGGTTATGATCAAATAAGAATAAGAGAAGGGGATGAATGGAAGATTGGATTCAAGATTAATAATGGACGGTATGAATGGATAGTAATGCCATTTGGTCTTACTAATGCACCTAGGACTTTTATGAGATTGATGAATGAGGTCTTGAAAGAATACACTGGAAAATTTGTGATAGTGTCTGGATGATATTCTGATTTTAATTCAGAATAAAGAAGAACATTTGAGACATATTAAATTGGTGTTGGAAACCATGCAAAAAGAGAAGTTGCTGATAAATCTAAAGAAGTGTAGTTTCCTAAAGAAAGAATTGATTTATTTAGGATTTTTGGTTTCAGAAGAAGGGTTAAAAATGGATCCAAAGAAGGTGCAAGCAATTTTGAATTGGCCAACTCCAAGGAATGCATATGAGGTAAGAATTTTTCATGGTCTTGAAAGTTTTTATAGAAAATTCATCAAGAATTTTAGTCAAATTTGTGCACCCATAAAAGACACCTTTAGGGGAAGTAAACAACCTTTCAAGTGGACAGAAGCAGCTGACAGAAACTTCAAATTGTTGAAGAAGAATATCATTGAGAATCATATTCTGGATTTACCAAGTCTTAACATAGTTTTTCAAGTAGAGACAGATGCTAGTGGGATAGAAATAGGGGTTGTTCTGAGTCAAGAACAATAACCAATAGCATACTTCAGTGAGAAGTTAAATGAGGAAAAGCAAAAGTATTCCTCATATGATAAATAATTGTATGTTTTTGTGCAAGTTCTCTAGAAATGGATACATTACTTGATTCCCAAAGAGTTTGTACTATATTCAAATAATCATGCTTTGCAGTTTATAAATAGTCAAACTAAATTGAATCAGAAACATGCTAAGTGGGTGGAATTTTTACATACCTTTGTGATTAAGCATACAAGTGGAAAATCTAATAAGGTTTTTGATGCCTTAAGCATAGTAAATTTGATCTTGCAAGAGATTAAGGTCGGTACTTTGGGATATGAAAATTTGGTTAATATGTATAAGGAAGATATGGATTTTAAGGATGTATATGCATCTTCTGAGAATCCAGTTTCCCACAATAGAAGTCAATGGTTGGAATAAATGCTACAAGAAGGATTGGTGTTCAAGAATATTAAATTATGCATTCCTAAATGTTCTATGAGAAAAAAATTGATACAAGAGAAACACAGTGGATCTTTGTCAAGTCATTTTGGACATGAAAAAACATTTGCTCAGGTGAGTGATTTTTATTTTTTTCCAAGAATACAACAAGATGTAAAGAAGTTTGTTGAAAATTGTAGGATATGTCAACATACCAAAGGGAGGAGAAAAAATACTGGACTATGTCAACCCCTACCTATTCCAACTAGGCCTTGGTATTTCATCAGTATGGATTTTGTTCTGGGATTACCTAGAACTCAAAGGGGATATGATTCAGTTTTTGTTGTAGTAGATAGGTTTTAAAAACTGGCTCATTTTATTGCTTGTAATAATATCAATGGCACAATAAATATGGCTAATTTGTTCTTTTCAGAAATTGTGAAGTTACATTGTTTTCCTTTGAGCATTGTATCATACAGGGACACCAAATTTGTTGGTCATTTTTGGAGAACTTTATGGAAGAAATTGGGCACTAAGCTTAGTTTTGGATCTATTCAGCATCCTCAGACTGATGGTCAGACTAAAGTGGTAAATAGGAGCTTGGCAAATATATTGACAAGTCTTGTTTATGAGAATCCAAAACACTAGGTATTAGCTCTTACTCAAGCTGAGTTTGCTTACAACGATTCACCTAATAGAAGCACATGTATGAGTCCTTTTCAGATTGTGTATGGGATGAACCGAAGAGGAGTGTATGAACTCGAAATTTTGGGAGGACAGGAAAGGAAAAGTGCAGATGGTGAATATTTGGCATATAGTATGCATGAGCTACAAGAAAATGTCAAAAACAAATTATAGGAAAGTGTTGGACAATATAAACAGAGAGAAGATTTGAAAAGAAGGGAAGTTAATTTTCAGGTTGGATTTTTAGTGATGGCATATCTAAGAAGGAAAGGTTTCCTAAGGGGACTTACAATAAACCAAAACTCAAGAATATAGGACCTTGTAAAAATTTCAGGAAGTTTTCTACAAATGCATATGAAATAGAACTTCCTTTTGATCTTCAAATTTCTCCAATTTTTAATGTTTCGGATTTATATGCATTTAAAGATTCGAGTGTTTAGAAAAAAGAAATGATATAAGGTTAAGATGATCCATTTGTGGATTGGCAAGGATAGTTACCACAAAAATAACCACCACATATTTGTGCTATCATTGACAAAATAATTTCAATGAATACCATAAACAAAGATTATTTTCAGTATTTTGTCAAGTGGAAAGGTCAGTCGTCTGAAGATGCGGCATGGATGAATGAACTAGAGATTTCCAAGTACAATGTGAACCCTGAATAACTATTGAATAATTCTTTTCTTCCCTTGGAGTATGATGCAGGAGCATCGAGTCAAATTTCTTTGTTTTCTTATTAAGCAGGATTTGTTATTGCTCTGCTTCCATGTAATCATTTCTAGAGGGATAGGATTAGTTGTCGATTCTTGTAATATTTTTTATAGATGGGATTAGTTTGAATGTAATAATCTCAATTTTCCACTGATGTCCTTGAATCTTGCAAGAGCTTTCTTGAGGATAGGCTAGTTGTATATTTACTTAGGAATTTCAGATCCTACCTATTCAGATATGACAGGTTTGACAACATTCTATATTAGTGTTAAATGTAATAATCAAAGAAAAGTAGTGTTTATTGATGGAATTAAGAACATAGTTTCAATCCTCTACACATATTGAATATATGATGTCTTCTTTCAATAACCCGAAGTATGTTTAGTTCCTTATGTATGAATGAATTGCGTGATTCTATCAAGAATCCTAAAGAATCATTCAGATCGATATTTATTCATGTAATGCAATGAAAATGAATTGATCTTCTCATTGATCAATTTTTCTGCAACAACCTCAGTTAAAGTCTATAAATTTGATAGATCATACGGTAGAGATTGATTCTACAAGAAATCGATGGCTCATAGAATTGTGGAAAGAGACTTACGAAAGGAAATTGCAGAAGACCATTTCGGGAAAAAGGGAAAGTACATCCGCAATCCGCAAATTGCAGAATTGTTTTTGTGAAAACGTTGTTGTGGAAACTAAGTTGCGGAAACTGAGTTGCAAAAACAAGTGTTGTGAAAAGACAACCGCGAAAAGGAAATTGCGGAAGGAAGTGAGCTTATAGAAATATGTAAATCTATCAAAGTTGATTCAAAGAGAGATTGGATGTAAGAATAAAAAGATATCAATTAGGATTTCATGCTGATTAGGATAAGATAGGCATGCTAACTCTTAATTGGCATCAGTTTTCAAACATCCAAAGGACATAGAACAGTTGTTGAGTAAGTATGAGAATATTTTTGGAGACCTTCCTCTAGGAAGGCCACCTAACAAAGGGGTGGAGCATGCCATTAAATTAGAGATAGGAACCCAACCTATCCAAATGCATCCCTATAGACACACCAAAAGGATTCAAGATGATATTGAGGAGGCCATTAAATTACTCTTAGAATTTGATATCATAAGAACTAGTTCAAGAACTTATGCTTCTTTACTTGTTATGGTGAAGAAAAAGGATGGAACCTTAAGAATGTGCATTTATTTTAGAGCCTTTAACAAGAAGACAACAAATAATAGATATCCCATCCCAAGGATCGATGAACTCATGGATGAGCTCCATGGAGAAAATTTCTTCTCAAATATTGACCTTAGATCTAGTTATCATCAAATTCAAATGACGGAGGAAGACATACCAAAGACTCCTTTTAGATGTCACTATGGTCAATTTGAGTTCCTTTCCATGGCTTTTGGCTTAACAAATGATCCTACCACATTTCAATCATGTATGAACAATATCTTCCACAAGCAACTTCGTCAGTTTGTTCTAGTTTTCTTTAATGATATTCTTATTTACAGTAAGACATGGGATGGACACTTGCATCATCTAGAATTTGTATTGAAAAATTTTCATGATCAATATTTGTTTGCTAAGATGCCAAAATGTGAGGTTGGTTTTGACAGAACTTTTGTACCTTAGGCACATCATTGGTCAAGATGGTATGAAGGTGCACTTGGAGAAAATAAGAGTAATTATTGAATGGTTATGTCCCAAACATATCACTAAATTGAGGGGATTCGTTGGGATTTGTACATACTACAAGAAGTTTTTGAATAGGTTCTCCTAACTCACTTCACCTCTCACTGAATTGACAAAGAAATATTCTTTCCAATGGCATGAAGAGGTTGAAAAGTATTTCCAAATAATGAAAGAGATAATGAGTAGTTGTCCAATTCTTACATTACCTATTTTTTCTAAACCATTTGTATTAGAATGTGATGCATTAGGGAAAGGCATTGGAGCAGTCCTAAAGAAAGGACACCACCCAATAGCTTTTGAGAGTAGGAAGCTACAACCACATGATAATATTTACTCTATTTATGGCAAAGAAATGCTAGCCATCATGCATGCTTTGATCAAGTTCATATAATACTTGGTGGGGAACAAGTTTGTGGTCAAAACTGACCATAATAGCCTAATATACTTCCTCACTCAAAAGGATATAAATGAAAGGAAACAAAAGTGGGTGAGTAAGGTTCAAGAATTTTTTATATATTAAATACGTAAAAGGAAAGAGTAATGTGGTAGCATATGCCTTATCTAGAATACCCTCTATCTCTATAATGGATGTTGCAGAATATTGGAAAGCTATATTAGAAGTAAAATATGCCAAGGATAAGTTTGCTTGTGAAATTTGTTTATGGGACTAACCATGATATGTATGAGGTGTTGGATGGAATCATATACTACAAAGAAAAAATCTATTTGGTCCCTAGTTCGAGCTTGAAGAAAAAAGTTTTGAAGAGTGCTCATGATTCTCCTTTAGCATGCCACCATGGTTTCTTCAAAACATATAGAATGTTGAGAGAAAGATTCTCTTCGAAGGGGTTGAAGAATGATGTTCTGAAATATGTGAATGAATTCCCAACATCTTAGAAAAAATAAGTAAAGCACAATCATCCATCTAGTCTCTTGCATCCATTTCCTATACCAGAACAAAATGGGAAAGAATTTCCATGGATCTCATCACTGGTTTAACCAAAGTGCTTGGTAAGGATTGCATATTTGTAGTGGTAGATAGACTCACTAAATTTGCTCATTTATTTTTTATTACTACATCCTTTACTACTTCACAAGTGGTTGAACTATTCTTTAGAGATGTTTTCAGATTGCATGGGATTCCCAAGAGCATTGTTAGTGATAGAGATAACAGATGTTTTAGTGCATTTTGGAAAGAACTCTTAAAAATGATGGGAAAAAACTTGAATCCTAGCAAAAGATATCATCCAAAAATTGATGGCCAAACAAGGAGCATGAATCAATGGTTTAAAGGCTACTTGATAAACTATGTTAGTGGGCAGCAAAAAACATGGATCAAATGGTTTCATTTGGGTGAGTTTTGTTATAATACCACTTTTCATATGTCCATTGGCATGTCTCCTTTAAAACCAATTTATGGTTATGATGCATCCACTTTTATTTACCACATATTTGGTGATAGTAGAGATCCAAAATATAACGATTGGATTGAATAAAGTTAATTGATTTTGAAGGTTTTGAAAGATAACTTGTAGGTTTCCTATAATAATAAAAAAACAATATGCAGATCAACATATAGTGGAGAGAAATTTCCAAGTGAATGATTTGGTTTATTTAAGGTTGTATGCCTACAAACATACCTCCTTAAAAGGAAAAGGTTCAAAAAAGATGAAACCAAGGTTTTATGGTCCCTACAAAGTGGTTTGAAAGGTTGGAGAAGTGTCCTATGGATTGGAACTTCCGTAAGGAAGTAAAATCCATAATGTATTTCATGTTTCATGTCTTACAAAGGTGATACGGAAACATACGTCAATTTCACAAACATTACCTCCCTTGGATGATGAAGGACAACTCATTCTCATTCAGAAAGAATAGTGAAGACAAGGGAAAGAAAGCTAAGGAGAAGAACTATAAAGGAAGACTTAGTACAATGGAAGGGTTTTCCTAGTGAGGAAGCCACTTGGGAAGATTAATAAATTTTGCAGCATCCAAAACATGGAATTGATTGAGTACAAGAAATATTGGGTGGGACTTTCATGTCCCCATCTGAATAAGACTACTTTCAAATAGTGTTTCACCAACCTACTAGTTTCCTAGGTTGAGGTGGAGACATAAATCTTGTAATAAGGGAGCTATAGGACCTGTTAGGTCATGTTTTTGTTTTCCATTGTTTTTGATACTTTTATTTCATATTTTGAATCTTGTTTACTTTTTGTTTCTAGATTTTTTTTTTATAAGGACAATATTAATTTTACCCTTTAACTTTCATGATTTTTTATTTCTTAGCTTATTTTTACAAGTTTTGTTTGATTTTATAGTCGAGGGACTTATATAAGGCATATATGGATTCAAAAAGTATAAAAATAGCATAAAAGTCAAATTGGGATTCCTAAACCAAGTTCAAACTCTTATCATTAGCTTAAAATTTTGAAAATCATTAACTTGGACTTTCTTGTAGCGCAAGACAAAAACAGATGCATAGAGGTGCTACAAGAAAATCGCGCGAGCTAAAATCATCATTTTTTGGTCCACTTTCTTCAGGATTCTCATACCTGAGGTGTCAATCACATTGTGTGATGGTTTTGATACATGTCTTCTGTAGTTTAATCACTGAGGCAGGTGGAATATTATCAAGAGGGAGAAATCGTGGCAGTTGTTTGCAGAAGCAGATATAATAATGATAGCAGAGTATAATGGAACAAAGGTGTATGGAATGATGTTTTTATCTGAAATGCACGAAGAGTAAGTGAAGATCGTGGCGAGAAATCAGTGCTTGATAATCGGGATTTTGAAACTGAGCGAGAATTAGGCTTGCAAGAGCGGTTGGCTGGACTGGTCTAAGTGGCTAGAGAAAGGCGGAGCATGCAATTCGACACCTGACAATTGAAATAACCATATTCCAGAATTCAAATCGGTCATTTCAACGGGTAGTCTGCGTGCCATTACTAGGGTTTTTAAATTTGGGGTTTTTATCAAAAATGACTAATGACAGATTTGAAGGTAGAATACTAATTTTAGACCTAATCCATGTTAAATGATGGATTATTAATCAATGCATTTAAAGTATTCATCATTTAAACAAAAGAATTCAGAGCAGATCCTTTTTGGATGTCCCTATACTGTATTCTATGTCAGTTTGTTAAGGTTTGAAGACAATTAGACTGCGGTGCATTGATAGAAGTTGTTTAAGCATAAGTTCAAAATGAAAAAGAGTGGAAAAACCAATAGGGTAGAACCCTCAGACTTAAGCTAGATAAAGAATTTTCTAGATTATGCACAGTTGTTTTTACATGCAGGATGGTTAATGTTCTTCGAAAAGATTGAAGGCTATCATGTAGAAGTGTCTTACAAATTTGCTCAATGTCTAGACAAGGATATAGTGTCTTTCGACACCTTGAATTTCAAATTAACTAGGGAGTTAATAACTGAAGCAATAGGGATTTTGGATGAGGGATATTTATGGTTCAAAAAGGTTCCTTTCACCTTTAATGCTCAAAGATACTTGCTTCCTGGTGTAGTTGCAGATTGGGGAAAAGGTGTTCCAATTCAAAACTTTAAACCTGAGTGGATTGAGCCTATTAAAGTCTTGCAGAGCTATGTCACCTGTGAGGGCAGATTTTCCTTTGTTTTTAAATATCACTTTAGGTTCCTCCAGCATCTCAGTAATGAGTCTAAAATGAACCTACCTTTCTTCTTTTTGAAAAGCTTACAGAATATTTCATGTAGGGTGAGAGAGCACCATGATCATACAAAGCAATCTGTTTTTCACCATGGACTCATTAAGCTCATCATAAGTACTGTATTGCAGAAAAGGGAGAAGACTTGGGAGCATTTCATTTTTTGGTCAGGTTTCAAGACTGATCAGGAGGAACAATCTCAGAGAAGACAAGTAGATAAAGGTCAAACTCTGATTAAGAAGCTTAGAAAAAAGGTAACAGTCAAGGGTGAAGAAAATGACAAACCAGAAGAAGCTTTAAAACAGGAAAATAAAAACTTTGAATTTGAGCAGTGAGTTAATGATGAGGATAGCAAGATTTTACAGTCAGAAATTAAAGAAGCTGATCTTGTTGTAGATGTTTTACCTACAGAATCAATTCAAAATGTAAAAGAATATAATGAGGAGAAAAAGCAAAGCCCTATTACAGTATTATCAGAGGAGGATGAAAAATACCTATTTGATGAGGCTAGAATTATTGTTGCTAATGAAGCTAGGGTTTGTGCAAAGCAAGAAGTTCACACTCATTCTGATGAGGAAACAGTGTCAAGAAGGAAAAAAATGAAGTTTGTTGAATTTGCCTTGATAACTCATCAAGGAAAGGCTCTGAAGATGTTGGGAGAGATTGCAGCAGTTTGGAGACCTAAAACAAGGCCGAAGAACAAACTTAGATTAAACATGAAAAAGATACTGAATCCCAAATTGGCTAAAGAAAAGGTTACAGTGATAGAGGATTCATCATCTGAAGAGAAATTGCATGATAGTGAAGATGGAAATAAAGGTAAAAAACCAATAGAATCAAAAGGAAAATCTGTCATGACTGATATGAAGATCTCTAATATATTTTTGGAGATTCGAAATCAAATGTTTTAAGAACAGTAGTAGAGTGAGGTAAAAATTTCATGTTTAGAGAAGAACGAGATGGTTGAAGAAGAAGTTCCCTGCAATGCTGAAAATGAAGAACATCCAAAGTTTCTTGTGACCTCCACAGAACTTATGAATGAAGATGAAGAAATCTATAAAATACTGAAAATCCCATGGACACCAGAAGGGATGCAAACAATAGCAAGAGACAAATGTATTGATTCTGAAAAAGAAAACCTACAAAGAAGCATTAAGCAATATAAGTATCAAATTGAATATATGCATGAAGCTAATGATGGGTTAGTTCCTGCAAACATGAGACTTAGAGAATATTTGGAGGAAGTTAACAGTCATTACCAGGAGTTGATTACAATTTCAAGAGAAGCACTTAAAAGGAAAAGGCAAACAGAAAATTAGTTCACAGAGTTAAAGCAAACCATCGAGGAGCTGCAACATCATAATGAAGAGCTAGCAACGAGGATTGTAGACATGGAGACAGATCAATTGAAGGCGAGAAGGAAAGATCAAGCCTTGGAGGGAATTGATTTACTTGCTGAAGCAGCTAAATATTTGTAAAGTTAGTCAAGAAAGTCAATTATTAGTTAAGTTTGGAAAGTGATTTTATTTTTGTACAAGGATAATTTAGAGTGAACTATTCGAAGGATAGGCTAAAAACAGTTAGGGTTTAGTTATTCAACTGATTTTGAAAGATAGGATAAATGTAAGTCTAAAAGAAGACAAATGGTTCTATTTTTTGCTAACAAGGGGAGACTATCAGGCTTTGTTTATGAGCTAAGTAAAAACTCTTAGGTGTTTTTTGAAGACTGAACTATGAAATATATGCACTATATGCCCTTGAAATTATTGACTGGTTTCATTTATAATTTGTGTTAATTACTCAGTTGGTATATTCATTTCTTGTTTAATGTTTTTATGCTTGAAATGCTTGCTAATTGTGGGTGAAATTCAATATAGCATTTTCTGTTGGATTATGGTTTATGTGTTATACATCTCAGTCATTCAAATGCTCATGATTTAGTGTTTACTTTGGTTTTATGAATGTTTTCCCTCTTGTATTCAAACTGCCTAACCAAAAACCTTGAAAACCCTAAAAACCCTATTTTACTTTATTGTGATTATTGAGATTGTGTTGGCTTGTTCTCTTGTAGTCTAGGAACAATTTCTGGCATAAACATCTTTGGTGCTGTTGCCGGGGAATGAAGTTGAATTTTACCTGGGATACTTATCATTTCACTGGTTGTAAGAGGTGAACTTAAACCAACAAATCTTAAAGACTACTTTTCACCAGTATTTCACAGTGGCTACTAAGGGCGTTGGGATAAGAAACAGACCTAGTTCACCTTTACAGTTGGGTGTTTCAAACCCAGAACAGATACTGAAAATAGCTAGGAAAATCAGAAGGTCTCAGTCATCACCAACCCTATGTAACCCTGATCAGTTAGATATTTCATCATCTTTATCTACTTTGAAGGGAGAAGAACAAAATTCACCCTAGTTGAAGCCTATAATTCTTGTTAATAATTTTCAAGTTTCCACTGATCCTCAATCCTTCAAGAAAGAAAGACAATATCTCCTGGTAAAATTCCCCTATTTCATCTAAAATTTGGTAAAAATACATTTCAACCAAGTTCCAGTCAATTCTTTCCATCACCAAAACCAGTCAACTTAAAAATGGCAGCCCAAAATCAACCATTAGATATGATGGAATGAATGGTTGCATCTAGCATGCACCTTTAGTTTTGCCTCATCCTTTGAATGCAATTCCTGGAGGTGATTACCAGAAATACCTACCTAGGTTTAATGGACAAGGTGAAACTACAACCAAGGAGAATTGGGAGGCCTTTCTCAGTTATGCTGATAATCAAAATATTGAAGCAAAGGATGTTTGTACAGAGTCTTGATGGAGATGTCAGAAAATGATTCAGGGAGTTTCCTGCAAATTCTATCACTATCATAGAAGAGCTTCGGGACCTTTTCATGAGACAATGGGGAGGCACCAAGGATCATACCTATTATATAACTAAGTTTGTATTCCTTAGGAGAAAGAAGGATGAAACCATAGTTGATTTTTCAAAGAGATTCAATAAAATGTATGGCAGAATTCCTGCAGAAATAAAACCTTCAGAAACATCTGCAAAACTCACATATGCAAATGCCTTTGATCATAAATTTTCCTTACTTCTAAGAGAAAGAAGACCTGTTTCTTTACTGAACATGGAGGATGTAGCATTAGAAGTGGAGTCTAATATATTAGCTTCTAATAGATTGAAGGGAAATACAGCTCAGCAGATATATGATAGGAAAGGTAAGAAAGAGGCAGCTCCAGGGGTTTCAACATCCCACTCTGCAAAAGGTAAAATTGATGAAATGGCCAAGCTAGTTAAGATATTGACTGCAAAATTAAACAAGTTGGAACTAGAAAATAATTCAAGCAAACTTGTTCAAGAAGGTGAGAGAAACCCCAAAAGTCAAAACCAATTTAGAAGACAGTTTGCACCTCGTTTCATACCTAGAGAAATATGAAACAATGATATACAACGAGAAAGGAGAAAAACTGAGGATCAAAGAGTACCAACCCCACTTCAAAATAATGTTGTTGATGAAGAAGAAATTGAAGAGGAAGTGTTCTTTGAAGATACAAACCAGGATATGAATTATTTTGGAGAGCATTTGTCTGAGAGTTTTGTCACTACAGAAGAGTTTTTAAACTCAGAATATTATGATGTTGATATGTTTGAAACAGAAAATGATTTAAATTTTGAAGTAACTACTGTAACTGCTGATGCATATTAGACCGAGCCAAAGAAAACTTTGAATTTGAGGTCAGGTCCAAAGCAAGTAGTTCAAAATCCAAAGAAAAAGGTAGTTGTACCTACTAAACAACATTCTAATCCTGTGTTAGAGAAAAAAACAAATTCAGGATAAACAAAAGAAGAATGTGGAAATTGAAGAAGTAAACAAAAGTGTGTAGAATTTTAATCTGGAAAATGAATTAGGCAAAATTAAGATTCCTATGCCTTTTACTGAGTTAATGAAAAATCCTTCTTACAAAGATTCAGTTCTTAAAATGATTGGTTCAGCAAACAGTCAGCCTCTTTCTAATACGGTGAATTTACAAGAAGAAATCCCTAAAATCTTTATTGGATCAGCTTTAGCTGAAAAAATTGAGAATGAAGGTAGTGCATCACCTCCTTTTTACATCACACTGACTATTCATGAACAGATGATACATAACTGTCTTTTGGATTCAGGAGCATCACACAACCTAATGCCAAAGGTCGTCGTGGAGGCTCTAGGTTTGAGTATAACAAAACCCTATCATGATTTGTATGCTTTTGATTCAAGAGCTGTAAAATGTTTAGGAGTGATTAAAGATATGGTTGTCAGTTTGGCTCAGCTACCAATGAAGATTGTGATTATGGATGTGGTAGTAGCAGACATTACACCTAAATTTGGATTTCTCCTCTCTAGATCTTGGGCAAATAAAGTTGGTGGGACTCTACAAATGGATTTAACATATGCCACTATACCTGTGTTTGGAGGAGAAAACATAAGGTTATACAGAGAATTGCAATTTGTCTATATTGTGACAGATGACAAGAACCCAACAAATTATCCCTTGTATGCTGTTGACAAGGATTTGGGTACTTGTATATTACATTTTAGGGATGATGAATATATTGCTGGTTTGTTACAGGTTGAAAAAGAAAAGCTAGTTAAATGCATTAAGGAACAAGAAGATGAACTTTGGCAGTTATACTTTGATGGATCTTCTTGTAAGGAAGGTGCTGGAGCAGGGGTTCTTTTAATATCTCCTGGTGGTGAAACAGTAAAGCTAATGTATAAATTAGAATTTATTACCACCAATAATACTGCATAATATGAAGCTTTGTTGTTAGGTTTGAAAGCTGCAAAATATTTAGGCATTCAGCAGATTTCTGTATATGGCAACTCTGAGTTGGTTGTTCAGCAGGTGAGGAACAACTATCAAGTGAAACAAGATTTGTTGAAAGTTTATCGTAATGAAGTATGAGATATGATAGACAATTATTTTGTAGCTTTTAATATTACCTATATTCCTAGGGACCATAACAAAACTATTGATTCTTTGGCCTTAGCAGCCACACATTTTAGAATCCCCAAAACAACACGGCTAAAGCATCTTATTGAGGTTAGGTACATACCTTCTGTGCCTGATAACGTAAGACAGTGGAAAGTTTTTGAAGATGACATTGAAATAAAAATATTTTTAGAGCTGACAGGTGAGTTTTCCAATTCCATGATTGATCAAGAAGAAGATGATGAGGTTGAAGATTCTGAAGATATTGCTGAAAATGAGATTGTTGGCCACAAGATTATTGAACTTAAAGGTGATTTCATTCCTAAAGGTTTTGTGCCATTAGAAAGAATATTTTCAAAATATGACACACCTTTAAAACCTGTTGTACAGTCTTCAGAAGAAAATGTGGTGGACTATAATATTGGTACTCCAGAACATCCTAGAATGGTGAAGATTTCAAAAGCACTCATAGCAAAACAGAGAAATAGGTACGTTAAGTTGTTAAAGGAGTATGTTGATGTTTTTGCATGGTCTTATGAAGACTTGAAGACATATGATACTGGAATTATGCAACATAAAGTACCTTTAAAACCAAATGTTAAACCTTTCTGACAGAAATTAAGGAGGATAAATCCAGCTTTGTTTCCTGTTATTGAAAAAGAAGTGAAGAAGTTATTAGATGCCAAGATCATTGTTCCTCTTAGGTATTCTTCCTGGGTTGCTAAATTAGTTCCTGTCAGGAAAAAGAATGGAGAAATCAAACTATGTGTTGACTTTAGAAATGATCTAAATAGGTCTTCATTGAAGGATAATTATCCTTTGCCTAAAATAGAACAAATATTGCAGAAGGTTGTTGGGGCATAAAGGATTTCTATGGTTGATGGTTTTTTAGGATATAATCAAATTTCCATGCATCTTGATGATAAAGAGAAAACAACTTTTACTACTCCCTGGGAACCTTCATGTATGATAAAATGCCTTTTGGATTAATGAATGCTAGAGCAACTTTTCAAAGAGCTATGGATATAGCCTTTGTTGGGGAAAGAGATAAGTTTGTAGTGATTTACTTAGATTATATTACAGTCTTTTCACAATCGGATCATGAACATCTAAAACATTTGAAACAAACTTTTCTGAAATCCAGAAAATACGATTTATCTCTTAATACAAAGAAGTCACATTTTGCTGTGCAGGAAGGTAAATTATTGAGTCATTTAGTTTCAACTGATGGCATAAGGATTGATCCAGAAAGGGTGAAAGAAATACTGAAAATAAGTCTGCCCAGGAGCAAAAAAGATGTACAATCTTTCATTGGTAAAATCAATTTTCTGCATTGGTTTATACCAAATTTTGCTGAGACTATCAAACAAATTACAACCATGCTGAAGAAGGATCAAGAAGTCAAGTGGACTGCAGAAGTAAAGAATTCATTCGAAAAAATTAAGATGGCTCTTACTGAAGCCCCAGTATTAGTAAGTCCAGATTTTACAAAGGAATTTCTAACCTTTTCTTTCGCATCTGAAGATACATTGGATGTTGTTTTATTACAGAAGAATAAGGATGGTCTTGAACATCCTATTGCATTCTTCAACAAAACTCTTAGAGATTCGGAGTTAAAGTACAACATTTTAGAGAAACAAGCTTACTCTTTGGTAAAGGCTTTGAAATTATTTAGAATCTATGTTTTGCACTCCAAAGTTATTGCTTATGTACCTAATGCTGCCATAAAAGATGTTTTGACTCATTCTGACAGTGAAGGAAAAAGAGGAAAGTGGATTGCTAAAATCATGGAATATGATGTGGATATCAGACCTACAAAGCTAGTAAAGGGACAAGGCCTAGCTAAACTGTTAGCTGATTCAAATTGCCAAGATTTAGGACTGCATTTGATAAAAGAACAACCAGCACAGGAAGAAAATCAAGCAGAGCTGGAGAAAGAGAAGATTGTGGATTTCTATTTAGCATCTACATGGTATGCAGACATTGTATATTTTCTTTTGTACTTGCAATGTCCAGAACACTTAGATAAAAAAGATGCTAGGTCTTTGAAGTTAAAAACTACTAAGTATTGTTTGGTAGAATAGCAGCTGTTCTGGAAAGATCCAGGGGGTATTCTACTCAGATGCTTAGATAAACCTGAAATTGAAGGAGTAATTTCTGAATCTCATGAAGGTGCATGTGGAGGTCATAAGTATTGGAAGGCAACATCATATAAAATTCTAAGAGCTGGATACTATTGGCCCTCTTTATTTTTAGATATATATCAGTAGGTAAGAGCATGTATTCCTTGTCAGAAATTTGCCGGTAAACAAACGTTGTTGTCATTACCTTTAAAACCAATTGCAGTAAATGCCCCTTTTCAGCAGTGGGGTTTGGACTTCATAGGAGAGAAAAATACATCTTCCTCAGGGAAACATAAGTAGATTTTGAGTGCAACAGATTTCTTTACTAAGTGGGTGGAAACTATTCCCACAAGGAATGCCATAGATAAGGTGATCATATATTTTATTGAAGAAAATATTCTTAGTAGATTTGGATGTCCACAGAGAATATTAATGATAATGAAAAAGCTTTTAAATCTAAGTCTATGGGGTCATTTTGTGAAAGGAACAGTATCCTGTTGAAACACTCAACTCCTTATTATCCTCAGGGTAATGGTTTAGCTGAGTCATCAAATAAAAATATCATTCGGAGTACCAGGAAATTGCTGAAGCATAATAAAAGATCATGGGATTCTATGCTAAAGTATGCATTATGGGCAGACAAAATAATAGTTAAACAAGTAATTGGAACTTCTCCTTTCCAATTAGTATATGGTACAGATGTAGTTTTTCCTATTCAGTTGGGTATCTCAGTGATGAATTTTTTTCAAGATTGTCATGAAGAACCTAATGATATGTAGAGAAGAATTTATGCAATGATAGAGTTACAGCAGAAGCGAGAAAAAGTGGAAGAAAAGGCATAGCTATACAGGTTGAAGATTAAAGAAATTTTTGACAGGAAGATCAAAGATAATAATTTTTCAGTAGGAGACATGGTTTTGAGATGGGATGCTAGGAAGGAGAAAAAAGGAAAGCATGGCAAGTTTGATCACCTTTGGTTTGGTCCTTTCATAGTATTGAAGTTTTTGGAAAACAATACTTTTGTTCTACAGACCTTGGAGGGTGAGGAGTTGTCTAATCCAGTTAATGGACGATTCCTCAAGCATTTTTACAGTTTTTGAAATGGATTCTGGACTTTCATTGTATATACCAGTGTGAATAAACAGAATAAGGACTCCATAACCCAATGGAAATTTTGCAGACTAGCAGGTAACAGTATAGAAGGCACTGGTCTACAGGTTCTTGAAGCCTCACAAGGAGGACTTCATCCCGCAGCAGGAGCCAGATGTTAGGTCATTTTTTTGTTTTCCATTGTTTTTGATACTTTTATTTCATATTTTGAATCTTGTTTACTTTTTGTTTCTAGAAAATTTTGTTGAGAAGGACAATATTAATTTTACCCTTTAACTTTCATGATTTTTTATTTCTTAGCTTATTTTTACAAGTTTTGTTTGATTTTATAATCGAGGGGCTTATATAAGGCATATATGGATTCAAAAATTCTAAAAATAGCATAAAAGTCAAATTGGGATTCCTAAACCAAGTTCAAACTCTTATCATTAGCTTAAAATTTTGAAAATCATTAACTTGGACTTTCTTGTAGTGCAAGACAAAAATAGATGCATAGAGGCGCTACAAGAAAATCGTGTGAGCTAAAATCATCATTTTTTGGTCCAATTTCTTCGGGATTCTCACACCTGAGGTGTCAATGACATTGTGTGATGGTTTTGATACATGTCTTCTTGCAGTTTAATCACTAAGGCAGGTGGAATATTATCATGAGGGAGAAATCGTGGTAGTCATTTGCAAAAGTAGATATAATAATGATAGCAGAGTATAATGGAACAAAGGTGTATGGAATGATGTTTTTATTTGAAATGCACAAAGAGTAAGTGAAGATCGTGGCGAGAAATCAATGCTTGATAATCGAGATTTTGAAATTGAGCAAGAATTAGGGCTTGTAGGAGCAGTTGGATGGAGTGGTCTAAGCAGTCAGAGAAAGGTGGAGCATGCAATTCGACACCTGACAATTGAAATGACAATATTCTAGCATTCGAATTGGTCATTTTAATAGGTAGTCCGCATTCCATTACCAGGGTTTTTAAATTTGGGGTTTTTCTAAAAAAAAATGACTAATGATAGATTTGAAGGAAAAATACTAATTTTAGATCTAATCCATGTTAAATGATGAATTATTAATCAATGCATTTAAAGTATTCATCATTTAAATAAAAGAATTTAGAGCAGAGCCTTTTTGGATGTCCCTATACTGTATTCTATGTCAATTTGTTAATGTTTGAAGACAATTAGACTGTGGTGCATTGATAGAAGTTGTTTAACCATAAGTTCAAAATGAAAAAGAGTGGAAAAACCAATAGGGAAGAACCCTCGGACTTAAGCTGGATGAAGAATTTTCCAGATTGTGCACAGTTGTTTTCAGATGTAGGATGGTTAATGTTCTTTGAAAATATTGAAGGTTATCATGCAGAGGTGTCTTACAAATTTGCTCAATGTCTAGACAAGGATATAGTGTCTTTTGACACCTTGAATTTCAAATTAACCAGGGAGTTAATAGCTGAAGCAATACGGATTTTGGATGAGGGAGAGTTCTGGTTCAAAAAGGTTCCTTTCACCTTTAATGCTTAGAGATACTTGCTTCCTAGTGTAGTTGCAAATTGGGGAAACGATGTTCCAATTCAAAACTTTAAACCTGAGTGGATTGACCCTATTAAAGTCTCGTAGAGCTATGTCACCTGTGAGGGTAGATTTTCCTTTGTTTTCAAATATCACTTTAGGTTCCTCCAGCATCTTAGTAATGAGTCTAAAATGAACCTACCTTTCTTCTTTTTGAAAAGCTTATAGAAGATGTCATGTAGGGTGAGGGAGCACCATGATCATACAAAGCAATATGTTTTTCACCATGGACTCATTAAGCTCATCATAAGTACTATATTGCAGAAAAGAGAGAAGACTTGGGAGCATTTCATTTTTTGGTCAGTTTTCAAGACTGATCAGGAGGAACAATCTCAGAGAATACAAGTAGATAAAGGTCAAACTCTGATTAAGAATCTTAGAAAAAAGGTAACAGTCAAGGGTGAAGAAAATGATAAACCAAAAGAAGCTTCAAAACAGGAAAATAAAAACTTTGAATTTGAGCAGTGAGTTAATGATGAGGATAGCAAGATTTTACAGTCAGAAATTAAAGAAGCTGAGCTTGTTGTAGATGTTTTACCTGCAGAATCAATTCAAAATGTAAAATAAGATATTGAGGAGCAAAATCAAATCCCTATTACAGTACTATCAGAGGAGGATGAAAAATACCTATTTGATGAGGCTAGAATTCTTGTTACTAATGAAGCTAGGGTTTGTGCTGAGCAAGAAGTTCACACTCATTGTGATGAGGGAACAATGTCAAGAAGGAAACAAAATGAAGTTTGTTGAATTTTCCTCGATAAATCATCAAGGAAAAGCTCTGAAAATGTTGGGAGAGATTGCAGCAGTCTGGAGACCTAAAACAAGGCCGAAGAAAAAACTTAGATTAAACATGAAAAAGCTACTAAATCCCAAATTGGCTAAAGAAAAGGTTACAGTGATAGAGGATTCATCATCTAAAGAGAAATTGCATGATAGTGAAGATGGAAATAAAGGTAAAAAACCAATAGAATGAAAAGGAAAATCTTTCATGACTGATACCAAGATCTCTAATATATTTCTGGAGATTCGAAATCAAGTGTTTCAAGAACAACAACAAAGTGAGGTAAAAAGTTCATGTTTAGAGAAGAAGGAGATGGTTGAAGAAGAAGTTCCCTGCAATGCTGAAAATGAAGAACATCCAAAGTTTCCTGTGACCTCCACAGAACTTATGAATGAAGATGAAGAAATCTATAAAAGACTAGAAAAACCATGGACACCAGAAGGGATGCAAACAATAGCAAGAGACAACTGTATTGATTCTGAAAAAGAAAACCTACAAAGAAGCATTAAGCAATATAAGTATCAAATTGAATATATGCATGAAGCTAATGATGGGTTAGTTACTGCAAACAGGAGACTTAGAGAAGATTTGGAGGAAGTTAACAGTCATTAACAGGAGTTGATTACAATTTCAAGAGAAGCACTTAAAAGGAAAAGGAAAACAGAAAATCAGTTCACAGAGTTAAAGCAAACCATCCAAGAGTTTCAACAACATAATGAGGAGCTAGCAAGGAGGATTGCATACATGGAGACAGATCAATTGAAGGCGAGAAGGAAAGCTCAAGCCTTGGAGGGAATTGCTTTACTTGCTGAACCAGCTAAAGATTTGTAAAGTTAGTCAAGAAAGTAAGTTATTAGTTAAGTTTGGAAAGTTATTTTATTTTTGTATAAGGATAATTTAAAGTGAACTATTCGAAGGATAGTCTAAAAACAGTTAGGGTTCAGTTATTCAACTGATTTTGAAAGATAGGATAAATGTAATTCTGAAAGAAGACAAATGGTTTGATTTTTTGCTGACAAGGGGAGGCTATCGGGCTTTGTTTATGAGCTAAGTAAAAAATTTTATGTGTTTTTTGAAGACTGAACTATGAAATATATGCACTATATGCCCTTCATATTATTGACTGGTTTCATTTATAATTTTTGTTAATTACTCAGCTGGTAGATTCATTTCTTGTTTAATGTTTTTATGCTTGGAATGCTCGCTAACTGTGGGTGAAATTCAGTATTGTGTTTTCTGTTGGATTATGGTTTATGTGTTATACATCTCAGTCATTCAAATGCTCATGATTTAGTGTTTACTTTGGTTTTATGAATGTTTTCCCTCTTGTCTTCAAACTGCCCAACCAAAAACCTTGAAAACCCTAAAAACCCTATTTTACTTTATTGTGATTATTGAGATTGTGTTGGCTTGTTCTCTTGTAGTCTGGGAACAATTTCTGGCATGAACATGACCCAAAAGGACCTTAGTTTAACATATTCGCATTAAAATGGGTAACATAAATAATAAATGTTAATAAAATAAGGTGGCATTGGTTCATGAAGACAATTGGAATCTTGTGGAGTCTTTGGGTGTCTAGTTCCCCACACACTTTGCATGACCTTCATCCAAATTCAAACCCAAGGGGAATGTAACATTCTTAGAGGATTATATGGTGTCACATAGCCTAGAATGAGCAAAGGAATTCAAATTAGGAGAGGATATTAACTGTAACACCCTGGTTTTGACCCCATTTTCATTAAATATATATGATGTAAATATTGTAATTAATCATGGTGTGGAGCTAAAGTAAAAATCCCCACCATTGATTTAGAGTTTTATGTTTCGGCGATTAAAATTGATGCCAATGGTATTTTGTGCTAGCCAGGCACAATATGATTGAGACATCATGTAAATATGCAATTTAATTAACCCACGACCAACTATGTCAATTCAACAAATAATGAGATGAGGGCATGATTTACTAAGGAATAGGGAGGGGGAATGTTTAATCTTGGGCCATTGGGGAAAAGTCGTTTGTCAAACGAAAACACCCAAAAACATAGGCCCATTCCCTCATGCATTCACATTTCATCTTCCCTCATGTTTTGGGGGGAGAGGTGGGACATTTTGATAATCCATCCTTGATTCACGGGAGGGTTGTTCATTTCATGATCATTCACCCATGCGTTGGTCATTCTTCCAAATCTGATAGGTGCAGTGAGAGCTAGCAGGTGTTGCTACGTGTTTCTGCAAGTATTCTTTTTTTTCCTTTGCCAAGACCCTGGTTGCTATGTTGTAGTGTTATCTTGAACTGTAGAGTGTTATGAGACCCTGTCACTTTGTGTATCAGAGTGAAGCCTGTGTTGCTGTGTTTCCCTATCGTTTGTTGTGATGTGCACCCTGGTTTTGGTCTAAAATATATACAAGAATTATGAGTGGAAGAGACATAGAATGTGCTTGATAAACCTAGTGTGGAACCTCACAATAAGATAAGAGTGCCTAGTGAATATTTTATGCACATCTTGAAGAGCGCTGGAAGGGAAGGTGTATCCTGAGGGATTGTGGAGTAGAGAAGGGGAAACTTCATTGTGTTGCATGTTTAGGCAACATGGATTCCATGTCATATAGGTATTTTGAAGGTGTCCTTAACTCTGTGGATGAGCTCACTAGCTTAGCAGTTCTTCCTATCCACTGTCTTATAATCCTGATAAACCCAACTTGAAGGATGGCTTGGCTAATAGCCTGATAAACCCATCTATTTGCTTGGCCGTGTCTTGTTGTGTTTGGCCTTGTGTGTGTGATCCTTAGCTGGACAGCATGATAAACCCGTATGTTAGTTGTCTTGACTAACCGTAGTCTAATAAACCCAGCAGTATCTTGGCTTGTTTTCCTGTAGCTTGATAAACCCAACTGTGTTGGCTTGGCTGCGTTTTGTTGTATCCTTGGCTATGTGTGAGCCTGCTAGTGTTCCTTATTTCTTGTGGGAATCATGCTCAGCTCGGGGGTGGTAGTGCTTCTAAGATATTGATGGGTGGTAGTGTTTCTTGACAGGTGAAAGAGGAACAATCCTGAAGAATTTGGAAGTGGAATAGAGAAGAAGAAGATTAGCAAGGATCGACCTTTGTTTAACAAGTAAGTCCTTTAATATTCCTATTTCTTATTCTGTGCTTTAAGAGTCAATTGTATGCAAGTAATTGAGTATGTTGGTAACCCCAGACCTTAGGTTATTAGGTGTATAATCCTGTACAACAGAACTGGTGACTCTGCTGGGGAAGCCCGGACTGCTGTAGGTTGTTTTCTGTCCTCTAGACCAGTTTTGCTTGTGAGTTTGTTTGTGATTTTTATCCTGGTTCTTATTTACTTCATCATTTGAAAGTCCTGGGTTTTTTCTTGATTTTCTGAGAAAAAATTTATACCCATTCGCGGGTTGTCTTTCTAGACAGTCGCAAATATTACTGTGCATCCGCGGGTTGTTATACTGGACAGTCGCGAGTCACTCGCGAGTTGCTCTTAGTGACAGGCGTGAATACTCCTGGAAGTGGGGATTTTTGAGATAAGTTTTGCTTGCTCTTCTCTTTGTTTGGTCCCTATTTCTGAGTGGTATTTCTTTAAGAATGCTGTGTAGTGAGTCTGAGTACTGTTGGTGATCACATTTCCTTGCTTTTTCGGAAGCTCTTGAGTCTTTTTGCTTGGTTTATTTACTACTTGCATACTGAATTGTTTTGGCCTGTTTGGGTAGTGGGTTAAAGTGTCTTAGTCCAAATCAGTGATTAGGGTCTTGGGCTTAGTTTTTATAGTCTGTCTTCTGACAGTTGCTAGTTGTCACTTGCCTTTGTAAGTCTGCATTGATTCTTTGTCATTGTTTGCACCCAAGCTAGGGTTCCTAGCCTTCCTTCATTGGTTGTATTTTGGTCCTATTAGCCTGTTTGCTTCAGCCTATTTCTTTTTTATAGTTTATAAGTGTCAAGTTTGCTCAAGCTTTGTGCATTGTAGATGCATAGTAGAGTTTTGATTATTTTTAAAAGTGAAAAGAAAACATAGTTAAAGCTTTTGCATTGTAATTTTTTCATAAGTAGTGTTCATTTCAATTTAAAAATATTATATCAAAAAACTACAAAAATATAGGCTTAGTTTCTTTCATCGTAGCTTTCATTTCATCAATACATATTTGCAAAAATTAAAAAGAAGTTTATTTTTATGGTAATTTTGCTTTGAATGCACCTTTACTTTCATTTGTTTCTTGTTTGAGTCAAAACATCATACAGTATACCACTCCATTACCTCTTGAGTAAAGAACAACCCTTTAAAATAAATGCATAAATTAAAATTTACAAGTTTTTATTTTTAGGGGCCTTTCACCTACTAGCTTAGGATAGACTTGTGGGCTAGGGAGTGTAAACTTTCCACAAGTTATAAACTCAGACATAGTGGACCTTTCTTTAGGGAAATCCTTGACTGTATCACTGTATCTGGGAAGCTCCTCTCAAACAGGAGTTAAGCACTAGGCCACGTGGAGGCTTGGACAGAGGAGATAACCCTCTGAATCCTTGTCAAAACGTAACCCAGGACTTTTACGCATCTGGGGATTTTGTCCTAGACAAAGTTTTGGGCTCATCTACCCTACCCATGCGTATGAGTTCGGCTGACGACTGTCCCCCTAGACAGCTGGTATTGCCAAGGTAGCCTTTAGTCTCTTGTCTTTTAGGGTTCATACCTAGGTAAACCGGAAGGCTATTTCTGGTTCACCTTGAACGGGCTTAGAAGGTAACCCTTGTGGAAAGTCTAGGAGGGCGATGGGTGATTCCTCCGCTTGTGCCTAAGAACCACCTCAAGGACGCCAAGTAATCGTTCATCAAATTTATTCGGGAAAGTATATCTTTTACCCTGGTTTGATTGCTTGAGATTCTAGGAACTTTTTTAGTGTATGCTATATGGTTTTGCCTGTGTTTAGTTGGCCTTAGGGTGTGATTTGCTAAATTTTTAATTCTGGAGGACCAAATTGTTAGAAGGTCAAGAAGGTTGAGAAACCTTCCTCCTATCACTGCATTGGAGCCTCCAAAGTTTACCTCAAAGGCGGAGATTAGACACAGAGGGTTCATTTGAACCTGTAGGAACAAGTGAAGTGCTTGGTGAACTGGAAATCACTGCTAACCATTTCAATATTGACACAATTGATATAGAATAATTGCATACTGATGAGTTTGCAAGAAATTTTAACTCCCCCTTGACTGACTTAAACGATCCTGTGGTCGTCCAGGTTAGGCCTTTTGATTCACCAATGCTAGGTGTACCTGTGGGTAGAGTCATGTCTTCTGCAGAATAAATTTCTTTTGTGTTTACTTCAACCATTCCGGTTGAAGGGGTGCTACCTCCCCCGGTCAGTACCCCTAGATCTAATTTTCCTTCTACACCTTTGACTCCAGCGATCCGGGTGGTTCAACCACCGGTTCACTCAAACATAGGAGGTACTTCTGGTAACACGGTTGCTGGGATCCCCAATATACCTACCATTCCTTCTTCCTTCCCTTACACTACCCAGAGTGGTCCGGTAGGATCCTCGGCTTATGTCCAAGGATTTCCTTGGAATGGGGGGCACATTCCCCCATCCAGTCCATACGTAGGTCCATCTCCTTCATATGTAGGAGTGTATTTTGGGAGCAACACCTCTTATGGGCAGAGCTTCCAAACCCCTATTTCGGTCCCATACACGAGCTCTCCCTTTTCATTGTTTAGCGGAGGGATACCTGCTCTAGTCTTTCAGACCCCTGCTTCTATGGGGACATCCTGAAACACTTACACTGCACCTCCCACACAAAATCCTGTGGCTTACGGATGGAATCCGTTTCAAAGAAACCTTCCCACTTCACAACCGGTGGCTGGGGGCAACCCCACTTTTACCCATGGGCATTCGGGCACAGGTCCCTCGAATCCCCAAGTTGGCACATTTACTACCCTGGTTAGACCCAAACTTCCTTTTTTGGCAACTTTAAACTTGCCAGACTTGTCAAAGTTGATGAAACCCGGTGAGGCATGACCCCTTGTGGCCACCTGTTCCCACCAAATTGCCCTCGAACATCCCTAAGTTCGAAGGTAAAGCTGGTGAAGATCCTGGGGCACATGCCACCACTTTTCACTTATGGTGTTCTTCCAATTCGTTGAATGAGGATTCAATTAGATTGAGGCTATTCCAGAGGACCTTGACTGGTACGGCGGCTAAGTGGTATATCGAATTGCCTTCTGCTGCCTTTAGTAGTTTTTGGGATTTGGCTAGTGCTTTCCTTAGCCACTTTCAGCTTTCGGTTTGATACGATTTCGGAACGGACTTGTTGTCTACTTTTAGACAAAACAAGGCTACCCACATCTCGGATCATATCCAAGAGTGGAGGAGGCGAAAGAGCCTTATCAAAGCCACCATTCCTCCTGAGTTTCTATTAGAATGGTTCCTTAAATCACTGTTGCCATACATATCTAAGGATGTTTCCACATCAGGAGTAATGAATGAAGAGGAATCCATACTCAGGGCCCAGCAGTTAGACTTGATTTACTCACAGTCTGGGATCTTGTATGAGATCATCCCTGAGGCACCGAGGCCTTCGCACGAGGCAGAGAAGCCTAAGCATGGACCCCACTCCGATGGTGTGGTTGGGTCTGTCAACTCTCCCACCGTAGAGAATTTAACTAAACAACTTCACCAGTTGTCTGTCAAACAGTCTACGGCGGAGGCAGCAAAGGCTGCCCCCTCTCCCCAAAATGCAAATGTTTTTGTGCAAACTTCTTCTAAGGGAAATCAGCAGCCCAACGGGAAGAAGAAGAAAGGTAAGAAAGGAGAGGGAAACTGTGAGGACCCTGCAGCAAATAATTAATCAAAATACACGATATAGCAGCAAAACTCAAAATCACTTTTATATTAATCGCAGGCCACTTCGAGGGGGCAACCTCCTTTGAGCAAGCTCAATACAAAATAACTTCATGGTGCCTTCCTTGGCCTCAACACACACTTATATACTAAAAATAGGCACCAATACTATGGGTCAAAACCATGGGCCAATATAAACTATGGATCAACAAATACTACAGGCGGCTTACAAAGCATATGCACCCAACAACAATAACACAAACTATGGATCAACAATTACTATGGGACGACTTACAAAGCATATGCATCCAACAACAATATACTAACATGATAAAGAGAAGGATTGACATGGGTTCCTAACATCCCCTCCCCCTTAGAAAAATCTTTGTCCTCAAATCTTTCGGTGTGGAAATTGGCATTGAATCTGAAGGAGTGGATCCCACGTAGCATCCTCGGGCTGCATTCCATGCCATTGAATTAAGACCCCTCTGATAGAGCGAGAGCGAAGCTGACGAGTGCACTTATTGAGGACAGCCTCCGGCTCCAAAAATATGGATCCTTCATTATCCAGTTCTGGTAAAATAGTTTGGCATTTGATGTTGGTGCCAAGAACTTTCTTTAGACAAGAGACATGAAATACTGGATGAATGCGGGAAGAAGGCGGAAGCTCCAATTTATAAGCAACAGACCCAATCTTCTGAAGAATCCTATATGGCCCATAGAACTTTGGAACGAGCTTATGATGCCCTTTGAGTTTTAGTGAGGATTGCTTGTAAGGCTGGATATGAAGAAAAACCATATCACCGGCTTCAAAAGTGCGTTCAGAATGGTGCTGATCAGCTTGTTGCTTCATGTGATTTCATTCCATGTGAATATTTTCGTGCAAAATGCGAAGAACCTCATCACAGTTTCAAAGGACCACGTCAACTACCTGAACTGGAGAATTGCTGGGGGTGTAAGGAAGAAGAACTGGCGGTGCCTGACCATAAAATGCTTCATATGGAGTCATTTTAGAGGTAGTGTGGTAAGAGGTATTGTACCACCATTCAGCGAGAGGGAGCCACTTTTCCCATTGATGTTGTTGCTCAGATGAGAAGCAACGAAGATAAGTTTCCAAGCATTTATTGATAATTTCAGTCTGACCATCCATTTGGGGGTGATAACCTAAACTCATCTTCAGTTTGGTGCCAGTGTGGTGAAAGAGTTCTGTCCAAAAATGACTGGTGAAAGTCACATCACGATCCGAGACAATGGAAGAAGGCATTCCATGAAGACAAAAGATCTGGTCTAGGAAAATTTGAGCAATGGAGGAGGCTGTATAGGGATGGTTGAGAGCACAAAAATGACTATATTTGGAGATGCGATCAACCACAACCAAAATCATAGTCTTCCCTCCAGATTTAGGGAGCCCTTCAATGAAATCCATAGAAATATCTGTCCATATCCGGGTAGGTATGGGCAAGGGTTTGAGCAATCCCGAAAGGGGTGTTGTTTCACCCTTATTGCGCTGGCAGGTATCACATTCAGCCACCATCTCTTGAATTGTCCTTTTCATGCCCTTCCAAACAAAGTTGCACCGTGCCTGTTCATACGTTTTGAGAAAACCAGAGTGCCCAGCTGACAGAGAAGCATGGAGTTCATAGAAGATAGCTTGTTGAAGAGTTATGTTCTGGGGAAGCACCAGATGACCCTTGTATCTCAGTGAAGCACCATCCCAAGAGTAATTTGGGATAGCAGAAGGGTTGTTGTCCAAGCGTTGGATGATTTGAGATAATGAAGAGTCATTGACATAACCCTGGTGAACCGATTGCAACCAATTTGGAACAGGCATAGAAATCGCGGAAAGAGAACCTTGGTCATCAAATGTGCGATAAAGGGCATCCGCCACAATATTGTCCTTACCCTTCTTATAAGTGATCTCATAGTCATAACCCATGATTTTGCTAACCCATTTCTGTTGTGCTGGGGAGGATACACGCTATTCTAGGAAATATTTCAGCTCTGGTGATCAGTCTTGATGCAGAAATGATTCCCTAAGAGGTAGGGTCGCCACTTTTTTACTGCATGCAAAATGGCCATCATTTCCTCCTCATATGTAGAGGCAGCTAAATTCTTACCGGAAATGGCTTTGATGATGAACACAATGGGGTGTTCATCTTGAAGGAGAACAGCACCAAGTCCATTGCCGCAAGCATCACTCTCAATAGTGAAGGGCTTGGAAAAATTGGGCATAGCTAGAACAGGTGTAGTACACATAGCTTGTTTGAGCTTGTCAAATGCACACTTAGTAACATGTGTCCATGTAAAAGCATCCTTTTTCAACAGAGCAGTTAATGGAGCTGCAATCTTCCCATAATCCTTGACAAACTTGCGGTAGTAGCCAGTCAACCCCAAAAAACCACGAAGGCTCTTGAGTGTCTTAGGAGGCGGCCAATTGTTCATGGCAACGATTTTGGCAGGATCCACACGAACCCCTTGTGCTGAGATAATGTGCCCGAGATACTCAACTTCCTTTTGGCCAAAAACACATTTAGAATTTTTGGCATGGAGATGATGATCAGAGAAAAGTTGCATTACAAGAGCCAGATGCTGGAGATGTTCAGCCCATGTTTTACTGTAGATGAGGATATCATAAAAAAATACCAGAATGAATTTCCGCAAATAGGGTTAGAATATTTTATTCATCAAGGCCTGGAATGTGGAAGGAGCATTAGTGAGACCAAAGGGCATGACCAAAAAATCATAGTGGCCATCATGTGTGTGGAAAGCTATTTTAGGGATATCATCCTCATGAACATGAATTTGATGATACCCAGAGTGAAGATCCAACTTGGAGAAAAATTGAGCACCATGAAGCTCATCAAGAAGCTCATCAACAACAGGAATTGGAAACTTATCCTTGATGGTGAGGTGATTAAGTGCTCGGAAGTCAATGCAGAGGTTCCATGACCCATCTTTTTTGCGGACAAGAAGAACTGGTGAAGAAAAGGAACTTGTGCTTGGGCGAATAATACCTTGCTTCAGTAAGTCCCTAACGAGGAGTTCAATCTCTGTTTTTTGGTGAAATGGGTAGCGATAGGGCCTGATGTTGGGAGGAATGCTTCCAGGAAGGAGCTGAATACGATGGTCCTCTGGTCGTGAAGGTGGAAGTCCCACTAGTTCAGCAAAAACACCTGTATATCGATCCAGAATTTGTTGGAGATCCAAAGGAGTAGTGGGGGGCGCTGATGGTTGCATTTGAATGGAATGGAGCTGAGCGATGACACCATGGGCACTCTTCTTAAGGATTTTTTTCATGCGATGTGAACTGATGATGCTGAGATGCTCTGGTTGTAATCCTTTCAATGTGTGTTTGTGTCCATTGGGGGAGAAATACATCCAAAGCTCAGCAAAATCCCATAATATGGGGTCAAGTGTGCGCAGCCATTGAGCGCCCAAAACCACATCACATCCGCCTAAGGTCAAGGAAAACATGTCAGAGTGGAGGTTATAATATCCCATAGAGATATGCACATTACGACGCTTCCCTTTGCAAGGTAAGGTGCCCCCATTGGTAACCATGACTTCAAAGTTGGAGCAAGGATGGATAAAACAATCAGCTTGTTTGGTGATCTGAGGGTCAATGAAATTATGAGCGCTGCCAGAATCAATGAGTATTGTAAGAGGAAGCTTCTTGAAGTAACCGCGTACCCGCATTGTTTGGGGGGCAGTGACTCCAGCTAAAGCATGGAGGGATATCTCGGGCTGGTCGTCCTCAGATGGAGGGTCAGTAGGCGGCTCCTGAATGTCGACCGGAGCATCCATTGTATTGGGAGATTCTTCACCAATTTCAGAGGCAGGTGGAGAATCCACATCCAAGAGATAGAGCTTTTATTGAACACATCAATGTCCCCGAGTTAAGTTCTCATCAAAATTATAACAAAGCCCTTTTTCACTGCGTGCTTGCATCTCTGTTTCAGACAAATGCTTGATTGGAGGTGAGCGAGGAGTTGGCGGAATGGGAGGTCGTTGAGAACCCATATTTTCAAAAGGGAACAAAAGAGGATTTGGAGCACTGTTGGGCTGCCATCTTGTCTTCTGCCAACTTAGCCAACCCCAGGGCTTCCATCATTGTGTTGGGACTGAACATTTTGACCTTAGAGTGAATTACATCCTTTAGACCACTGATAAAACAACTCCAGTAGAAGTCATCAGGTAATCCTTCAGTGTGACTAGCTAGCTTCTCAAATTCAGTTTGATACTCTTTCACAGTGCCAATTTGGCGAAGTTTAGTGAGAGCTCCTGTGAAGTAATAAAAAGCACTAGGACCAAATCGTTGCAAAAGGAGCTGGAAAAAATCAGGCCATTTTGGCTCTTCATGAGCCTTGATGTACCAATGATACCATTGAAGAGC
>LPNX010343083.1:65080-101268 GCA_001517045.1 Pseudotsuga menziesii
AAAACTTGAAGGCATTTGGGTGAAAATCGAAGGAGTTATGGCAAACCCTAAAAATAGACAAATGTGGGATTTCGGGTCTTGGGAAGTGGAATTTGGGATAGGGTCTTCAGGAATGAAATATGCAGAATGGAATTGCAGAAGTGTTAGGGAAGTTTCAGGGAAAATAGAGTTGAAACCAAGGATATATGGCCGAAAGTGATTGGAAACAGTGGAATCTGCAACGGCGTGGAAGTGATCGGGAACAAATGGATCTGCAATGATGCGGAACTAACCGACAACAGTTCTGGACAGAGGAAATCTGTGATTGTGCAACTGAAAATAGATATGGACCCCAGGTATGTGCAACTTCCTATCGGTTCAAGGGATTCACTTGGCCACCAATGCTGTCTGACGGCTTGCGTATTGGGGCAGTACCCCTCACTCCATGGCTCAGGTAAAACTGATAACCGCTTTTCCACAAATGACAGCACTTGGTTTACCTCACAGGTGGGAACTAGTCAATCAGGTAGGGGTCATTGCCCTTTTCACTGGCAGGTCCTCTCAATGGGCCAGCTACTTTGGGGTTCCTGTGGTACTCCTCACAATGAGTTTTAGGGATTATGCCCAAGTAATTGCCACATTTAAGCAGATAGGGATTATTCCCAGATCCGAACCTGCAACAGAAGCGAAAAAAAATTTGGGCAGAAATTTCACCCAACGAGCCCAAGGAAGTGCTCTGATACCAGATGTGAGGACCCTGCAGCAAATAATTAATCAAAATACACGATATAGAAGCAGAACTCAAAATCACTTTTATATTAATCACAGGCCACTTCGAGGGGGCAACCTCCTTTGAGCAAGCTCAATACAAAATAACATCACGGTGCCTTCCTTGGCCTCAACACACACTTATATACTAAAAATAGGTGCCAATACTATGGGTAAAAACCATGGGCCAATATAAACTATGGATCAACAAATACTACAGGCGGATTACAAAGCATATGCGCCCAACAACAATAACACAAACTATGGATCAACAATTACTATGGGATGACTTACAAATCATATGCATCCAACAACAATATACTAACACGGTAAAGAGAAGGATTGACATGGGTTCCTAACAGAAACCAGAACAAGCCAAAACCTGCGAACAATGCTGATGGGGGCAAAAAGGAAAAGAAGAAGGTCAAGTTCCCTTGTAAGTTGTGCCAAGAGGACCACCTTACTCACCTTTGTCCCCTTATGGATCAAGCCTAGAAACTGCTCAAATCTCAACAACCGGTTGTCCTGAAGGACCCGTTTCCCCAAGGATAGAATTCTACTTCAACTTCTAATGTCAGGGGGCACTCAAACTGCCCCTGACCCTAATTATATCAACATGGTTCGATCTTCGAATTTTTTGCAAACCAGGAACAAAAACTATGAAACTGAGACTTCTGAGAAGGGTAAAGCTGTAGTTGAACCTTCCAACCCTCTCACGATAGAGAAGCTTGCCGAAACTATGCCGAAGATACCGAAAGGTGTTTTCAAGAAGACTTTGCATAACCCTAATGCTAGGGCTGCTTCAAACTACTCCGTGGTTGAAGACTTAGCTCAAACCCCGTGTGCAATGTCAGCTTTAGAGGTGTTACAGAGTTGTCCTACCCAGTGGGATGCTCTCTTAGCAGCTTTAGGTAGCATGGATTCTTTGAGTCTCATGGCGAAATTCAATCTGTTTGATGTCAAAATTCGCCTGCCTTACCATGTAGCCCTATCGATAGATGTCATCCATGGTGGTAAGACCATTGGAAGGGAAGTTGTTGATGAAGGGTCCTCTACATGTGTTATGTCCCCGGCCTATTGGAAAGCTCTTGGATCCCTAGAGCTGGTCCCATCAAACACTTTACTTACTGCTTTTGATGGAATATCCTTCCGTCCTCATGGTATCCTGCCGGATTTCGAGCTTAAATTGGCAGGAAAAGAAGTGTCTGTTGAAGTTGAAGTGATTGATGCTCCTTTGGACTATAATTTGCTTCTGGGAAGGAATTGGACTTATGCAATGTCTGTTGTTGCATAGGTTGTTCTTCGTGTAGTGGTTTTTCCACATGAGGGCAAGTTGGTTACTGTTGACCAGCTTGATTTTACCCGAAAAGACCATTTAGAGTCTAAGGAATCCACTGTGCCATTGGTTGATCAGGTCAAACCTGCTGCATAGATATTGGGAGCTGGAATGTATGCATCATTGATGGGAACATTTGACCTTCCAGCCCTGGTGAACTACATTGGTTCTACTACTGTGGGGAAGTCCATCACTACGGTTGGTGATAGGACTGATCCTTGGGTCCTCCCAACTCCCCATGAACCAGAAGTGCCCTTATCAGCAGTAGAGGTAGCTTATCAAGCTATCGTTGAAGCTACTGCTGATCCCATTCCAGATCCTCTTTTAGTCTCGGATGATCTGGAAGAAGTCTATTTTCCCGCATGGGCAGAAAACTCTTTATATTCCATAGATTGCTTAGATACTATTTTTCCTTCCGATGAAGCTATTCTGGAAGCTATGAGTGAACGTGATAAGATTTGTGAGGATCTTCATCATCGATCCTATTTCCTTCCAGATCTGAACAAGATAGAAAACCAAGAGTTTAAGGTGAGACTGTCAGATGATACTGAGGTACCTATCAACCCTTTGCCTAGGGAAGGGGTGTTTACTGAGGGGAATATGGAAAAAATTTCCGCCACTATACCTATCAATATCTCTGTGAACCCAGATGTTGTGGAAAACATCTATATAGGTGCAAACTGCTCTCCGGAGGAGATTGCCATCTACACTGCCCTTTTTAAGGAATTTCACGATATCTTTTCCTGGTCATATGAGGAGATGCCAGGCATTGATCCATCTATTTTCCAACATGAAATATGAACCTATCCTAATGCCAAGATGGTTCGATAGAAATTACGCCCCGTGAACCCACGTAAAGTGGCAGCTGTGAAGGCAGAAGTTGAGAAGCTCTTGAAAGCTGGTTTTATATATCCCATAGCTTTGACTGAATGGGTATCCAACCCTGTTCCTGTTGATAAAAAGCAAGGGACTATTCACGTTTGTACTGACTTTAGAGATCTCAATAAATCTTGTCCCAAGGATAAATACCCCACACCATTCATTGACCAGATCATAGATGCATGTGCGGGGACTGAGGTGTTTTCGTTTATGGATGGTTTCTCCGGCTACAATCAAATCCACATCAAACCGGAAGACCAACATAAAACTGCTTTCATTTTCCCTTGGGGTACATTTGCATATAGAAAAATTCCCTTTGGATTGAAAAATGCTGGGGCTACCTTTCAACAAGCCATGAACTTTGCTTTTCATGACTTAAAAGCCATTATTGAACCTTACCTTGATGACCTGCCTGCACATTCTCGCAAGAGGGTCCAGCATCCAGACCATTTGAGGTTGATTTTTGAAAGATGCGGATACTATAAAATTCGCTTGAATCCCCACAAGTGTGTTTTCTGTGTCGAGTCGGGAAGATTACTCGGATTCATCGTATCTAGTAGAGGCATCCAGGTGGATCCTTTAAAATTTGAGGCCATTGTAAATATTCCTCCTCCTCGTTCTCTCAGGCAACTTCAAAGCCTGCAAGGAAAGTCCAACTTTCTTCGACGTTTTATCGTTAATTATTCCAAGATCACTAAAGGTTTCATGCGCTTGATCAAATAACACACTCCTTTTGTATGGGATGAAACCACACAACTTGTGTTCAAGGCATTGAAAAAAGCTTTGCTGTCGGCTCCTTTGTTACGCCCACCAAATTATTCTAGGGATTTTATATTATATCTAGCCGCGTCGGAGTCAACCATTGGGGTAGTGCTAGTTCAGGAAGACGATAAGCTCATTGAGCATGTCATTTATTATCTTAGTCGTGCTTTGGCTGGACCTGAGCTTAGGTACTCCCACGTCGAGAAGTTAGCCTTAGCAGCTGTCTATGCTGTGCAGAGGTTGCGCCATTACATTTTACTGAGGACCACCACGGTAGTGGCGGATGTGAATCCTTTCCAATATGTTTTATCCCGACGGATTGTTGGGGGAAAATTCAACAAATGGATTGTCATTCTCCAGGAGTTTGACTTGGATTTTCAATCCGCTAAGTCTAAAAAGTCCTTAGTTTTTGCTGAGCTAATAGCAGAATTTCCCATTGAAGAAAATGTAGCGGTTGAGGATGACTCATTCCCAGATGAGCACATCTTCTTAATATCCACCTCTGATCCTTGGTACGGGGATATTCTTATATTTCTCCAGACTTTGAAGTATCCTGCCGCTTACTCTAGGGAGGAACGACGTAAGTTATTCCTTCATGGCAAGAACTACCTCATTATAGGAGATACATTATATCGACGAGGGGTAGATTCTGTCTTGCGTCGCTGCCTTACTCATGAGGAAGCGGAGATTGTCCTAAATGATTCTCATAGTGGAGCATGTGGGGGTCATTTATCTAGGTTAGTAGCGGCCCAGAATATTTTGCGTGCTAGTTATTTCTAGCACACGATCTTTAAAGATTGTGTGGAAGCCGTGAAGCGCTGTCATCCATGTCAGCTTTACACCAGAAAAATGCGGTCGCATCCTGCTCCATTATTTCCTGTTGTCTCAGTAGGCCCCTTCATGAAATGGGGGATTGATTACATGACATGCAACCCAGTTTCGGCTGGGGGGCATAAATACATCATTGTTGCCATTGCCTATTTTACGAAATGGGCAGAGGCAATGCCTACTTTCAAAGATAATGGGGAAACTGCAGCTTTCTTTGTTTTCAATCAAATTATTGCAAGGTTTGGTATTCCCAAAGTGATTGTCACTGACCATGGCAGTCATTTTCAAAATAACATGATGACGGAACTGACCACCATGCTCGGATTTCGACAAGAGCATTCTTCTCCATACTATCCGCAAGCAAATGGTCAAGTTGAGGCTGTAAACAAGACTTTGAAAACTATCCTTAAATGGACAATTGATACAGCCCGTTCTAATTGGAATATCATGTTATATCCTGCTCTTTGGGCTTACCCAACTAATGTTAAGACTACCACGGGTTATTCACCTTTCCAACTCGTTCATGGGGTGGAAGCAGTCACTCTGATTGAATGCGAAATCCCGTCCTTGCAGATAGCCATTCATGTGTTACCTGATACGATTGAGCTTGAAGAACGTCTGGTACACTTAGAACACCTTGATGAGCAATGTAGAGATGCGTTGACTACCAATCAGGTTCATAAGAACAGGGTTAAATTCAATATGATAAAACGGTCAAACCTAGGGTTTTCTCTGAAGGGGAACTTGTCTTGCTTTGGGACCAAGATAAAGAACCTCTGGGGGCAGGAAAATTCAAGGCTATGTGGTTAGGACCCTATGTCGTGTCAAAAATTTTGAGTAAATGCGCATATGAATTAGTGTATTATGATGGGAATAAGCTGCCCGAGCCTAGAAATGGGCTCTACCTGAAGAAGTACTATGCTTAGGCTTAGCACTTTTTCTTGTATTTTAGTGTATGTATTTTTACGTACATTAGGTTGTCAGTTTTGTTTTTTATATTATCTATTGGTTGTTGCAGATTTCCTCCGAAATGTATGTAGGTTTCGCTGATGGCACTAGCCATCACACTTGCAACCTGGCTTCGGCAGCATGGGTTATCTATTCTCCCATATGACAGCTTGTTGCCGCGGGTGGCGCTTGTCTTGGTCCTGCTTCTAATAATGTTGCTGAGTATAGGGCTGTTATTGAGCTCCTATGGGATGCTTTGTCACGTGGCATCACCCAACTTGAAGTTTGTTTGGATTCTCAGTTGGTAGTTTCCCAGCTCAATCGAGCTTATCAGGTACGGAATCCTACCTTGTTACGTCAGTTCATGCAAATTCGTTTACTGGAAAGACATTTTGAAGTTATTACTTTTAATCATATTCCACGAAATCAAAATTCATTGACTAATGCATATGCTAATTATATTTTGGATTGGCATCTCACACACATTTCATAAAATATACAGCAAACATGTAAAGAACACTTGTAAATAAACCGACAACCAAAATATATATATATATATGTAAAATATCTGTCATAGATAGGTCGAGTCTGATCCATACATCCTGTCATATACAAAATGTTGATCATCGTCCATCAAAATTCCCTAGAACTAATCCTACCCGCCATGACCACTAGGACCACCTTGTTCCCTATGATCTCTAGCCACCCTGGCTTCCTCAGCCTCCTCAGCTTCGGCAGCCTCCACCGCATCTCTGTAGACAAGTACTACTCTAGCTACTCACCTGAACAGTCGTAGCCATATCGGTGGAACCCCTACTACAAACTCCTGCATGGCTGTAGGTATGTGCTCAATCTGTATCGTAGGTACTCGTTGGGTCAGCCTAGCCAGCTTCCCCTCTAGTACCCGAACCAATCCTGGGTCTCCTCCTACAACCGGTCACACGAACATCCGTGGGCTCCCTTCAGGGCGGACTGGTCCAATATCTACATTTTGACGCATGACTAGGATTAGGACTTGTACATATGTATATATTCTATCATTTGAAAATTCATAGAAAATTGAAAATGATAAAAAATTAAAAAATCACCTACCCATCTCGCCCCATATTCCTCCTGGAGGGAGGACAAGGTCGGGATCACCTCGGAAATCCATCCCAGCATATGGAAACTACTTAAACGTCGGCAGCTATCGTTCCCACCATACATAAAAGTCATCATCGTAGACGCTATGTACTATGTCTCCTCCTCCTTGACGGAGGAAGATATCTCCCCATCGGCTCAGCCTCGGCTGACGTGGATGTCGGACATGTAGTGGTATCGCAAGGCTCATAGATGGTACCCTCTCAAAGAAGAACGCTACTAGTATGCTGGCATAACCAAAGTTCTTGCGTCTTCCTCTCCTACAGTCAAAAAGTTGCCTCTTCATGATGGGGAGCACTCTCGAGCACCAATCATAGAGGGCACCTCTATAGTAATCAACCGCCACCCTCATTTGATTCCTGGTGGCCATATGCAACCCTGATGATCCCGCCAGTCTCACAATAGTGCTAGCTAGTACCTAAAGTGTGAAATCCTAGATGTCTGTAATAATAACACTGCTGCCCCTCTTTTGCATACATGGTGTACAGAACATGTCAACATAGTTTTGGACACTCAAGGGGTCTCTGCCCTTGCTAGTGCCCTCCAAGTTCACCGGTGCCCCCCGTTGTGATAACCCAATTATGAAATATATATCCTCTACGGTAAGTTCCAAAGTCTCACCTTGAAGATTAAACATCCCCATGTCATGATCCCAGTAGTTGACCATGAATTCCAGTAAGCGGACATTTGACCGCATGGGCGATGTGCAAAAGAACTTCAGCAGCCCGCAAGTTCTCAATGCTTGTATTACGGCCGCGCTTTGGAGTGCCACATGATCCATTATTTCATGTTCTCTTTCCCTCCACTCCAGCACCATATTTTTCCTGGCAAATACACACAATTTTGTTCAGTATTTCATCTTTAAAAATAAAAAATTGAGCATTAATTTTGATTTTTCACCCATCGCGCAGCACTTGCGACTGTCTAGCTAGGCAGGCCACGAGTCATTCGCGACTACCTAGTTCGACAACTCGTGAGTAAAACGCGTATTCACGAATTTTACTCTTTGCAACCCGTGAATGCACCCTTATGTAATTTGGGATGATGTAAAATACTGAATTAACCATTAATTTTGATATTTGTTTGGATCAAATTGAAGGGTTTAGGGTGTAGAGTTACCTGCAACTGACAAATCTAAATTCCGATGGTCCAATTGTCCACGGTAATCGATCAAAGATAGAGGGTAAACTTTCCTTTTTGGTCCAAAAAGTGCAAATGGTGAGAAATGTTTTAATTTTCAAGCTATTTATAGAAATAAAATTTCGTAAAGTGGGTTCTTTTTGTATAGTTTGAAATGTCAATTGACTAATATCACCCTCTTTGTGCCTTGGAACAGGTTTACCAACTTTTACAAAGTGTTGATGCTTCTATAGGGTGGTTTTGCTATCTCCAACTCATGTTGGCATCTTATCACTCCACATTAACCTTAGTATGCAACATTTTGCCACGGACTATGGTATCCTAAGCCATTAGTCCCTTGTCTCTACCATTGTTCTTCCGTGGCTAGGATCCTTATTTCATGAGTGTCATATTATTATGCCTTTGCCATCCTTTGGTACTCATTCCATCACTGTTTCAGGCCCAGGGGTTTCCTCATAGCTATTTTTCATGCCAAATAGAGCTTCTTCTGAATCTCTTTTTACAAGCTATCCCTTTTTAGGACTCCCCGACCTTATGGAGTTTCTTTAGGCCCAGGTCTGACTCCTTCAAAATAGACTTGAATACCGAGTTATCTCGTCCATTCAAGCTCATTAAGAATATGTGAACGGGCATCCGCATTGGTGGTAGGTTATCTCTTTCTTGGACCATGCGGAATAATACGAGAAAGGATCACTCTCTTTTCTTTTGAATTGAGAAGAGTATTCTCAGGTATAGGTTTATCACTTTTCTGAACCTGAGGGACTAAAATTACGGAAAAGGAGCACCCGTTTTGAGCTTAGTTTTCTCTTTTTCGTGCTCTGGACCAAAACATGAAAAAGATTTCGAGTGTACTTTGTGTCTTTGTCATGCTCGTTAAACACTACAGAACAAAGCAATGAGTTTATTGTTGTAAGCCCCATTTCTCGTAACCAAATGGATCTTTTCGAGTGATCTTGTTTTCCTTCACACTTATAAAACTCAAGCTATCTTATGCTATTCTGGAAGGAGCGTTGGGTAGGTGGTAATTTAACCTTTTTCGGACCTCCCTGACTAAGTACGAAAAAGGTGCGCCTTTTCTTCTTCGGAAGTTAAGAGAGTTCTTCTGTGGTTTGTTTTATACTTTTTCGGCCTCAGGAGACTAAATTGGATGAAAAAGGACCCCCTGGAGTCTTCTTTGGAGTTTTCAGACTCTCTAAATGTGAAAACACCATTTGAGCATGTACTATTTCGGGCTCATTAAATCCACGGATCAGTGTATCAAGCATTATTTTCCCATCTCTTCAAGCTTGTTAAAAAATGAAGAGGGAACTGAGTTTACTTTCCTGGACTCATTAAAATTTAACAGGGAAGGTAAGGAAGAAGTTCTCTCTTATTTTCAGTAATGGCAGCATGTCATCCTTGAACATAGCACTCTTTGCTTTCCAATATCCATGTTTCAGTATACACTTGTGTTCAGCTATCACTTTGAGTTTCTTACTCCTCCTCTTGTCCATTATACCTGGGGAATCTGATCATGTCTCCTACATGACAGATAAGTCTAGTTGTTCTATCTATCCATTGTACACTACCTTGGGTCATCTCTGTGTTGTGCTCACTGTTCAAGGACTTTACCCAATGTCTGATCTATAACCTGATTCCATCATTGTTATATCTACTATTTATTTGTGTCTCCCTTCTTTTTCCCAGTTCCTATTCACTCTTGTGATCCGTTGGAGGATCTGTTGCCTTCCTTATCACAGCATGGTTCCGTTTTAGTACTTCCTGATGACGATGACCTAGAGTTTTGACGATCGTACCTCTGGATTCACTTTCATCATTGGTGAACTCCTTTGCTTCAGTTGTCAATTATCACCTATTGATTGACACACTGTTGAATCCTCTCCATGTTCGACTTCAGCTTACCCTTATTCACATGGCTTGGATTGTACTGGTTCTTTGGGATCTTTTATGAAGACCTTAGTCTCTCACATATATACTAAGTTGCACAAGAATATGTTCGATCTATCTACATAGCTTCTAGATCTTTGAAGACTCATCATTATTGTATATTGTGGCTTCAATCCACCTTTGTAATATACATGGTTTTATACCCGTATTATATGATGTAATCAAATATTGTAAAGGAGCTAATGTTCCAGTAAATTGAACATAGCATCCTCAGATGTAACTTTGTATATGACATTATTATGCTTTGTTTCAGGTACTCTCTCTGCTCCATTGGATTTCTGAGTTCTCCAAAGATAGACATTATAATGTATTTTGGCCATCGTTCCCCTCTGACCTCACACATTAGGGGGCATCTGTTATACACTTGAATGGCACCTCTTCATTCGAGTGCCGAAATCCCTCATGTTGGCACACAAAAGGACACTTATGGATAGAGGTTTGTCCAAAACACTATAGATTGGCTTGTCATGAAATACATTCTTTCACCATCCACCTAGTTACTTTGTCATTTTCCTATATTGAGATGTATTCACGAATATCATTTTATACAACTCGTGCATCACTCGCGAGTCTCCTGTACAACAAGTCGTGAATCCATGTATTCACAGGTTGCACTTATACATAGTCGCGAGTCATTCGCGGGTTGCTCTGCTATAGACCCGCGAATGTGTCTCAACATTAAAACATAAAAACACTCGCGCTAATGGGAGATTAGTTAAGTTATTTAACTTAATTTCCTTAACTGCTATAACCTCCCTAACCTTTGAGAACTGCCTTATTTCACCCATATAAATACAGGCCTTGGGGAGGGTGTTTAGGACTTACACTTGGGGAGCAAAGTTATGCTGGTGGAGTTTATACAGAAGTATTTGGAGCAGTGAACTCAGAATCCTTTGGTTGCAGAGGAGTCCTTGTCTCAGGCATTGGGTTGTATCTGAACTCTTTCCATTATTGATAATAAAGAGATTACTTCTTCCATATGTGTTTCATGTCTTGTGGTTTGATAATTATTTATGCTTCTGCATCTATATGTGATTTATCTAACCTGCTTATACATATATGAATCATCGTGTATCTATAAAAGTGTTTCTTGACAGGTGAAAGAGGAACAATCCTGAAGACTTTGGAAGTGGAACAGAGAAGAAGAAGATTAGCAAGGATCAACCTTCATTTAACAAGTAAGTCCTTTAATCTTCCTATTTCTTATTCTGTGCTTTAAGAGTCAATTGTCTGCAAGTAATTGAGTATGTTGGTAACCCCAGACCTTAGGTTATTAGGTGTATAATCCTATACAACAGCAATGGCCTATGGTTGGGTGGAATGTTGCAGTGACGTAGCTAGTTGCGGGACAAATTTCTTTCAAGATAAGTATTTCTTGTGTGTAATCTCTACAACTGTATTTTGTTTCATGAATTGTGATGAACATGTTGAATGTTTTGATGAATGTATTTCCTTCCGCTATATATTGCATGTTTTACACATCTGTGTATGTTTTTAAGTTCAATTCATTCTATATTATGTTCTGGGGCTTATATTGCTGGATTGGTGATGGCTTGAATGAACAAATATGCCCACGACTTCTCTTAACAGGTTGAATTTCCTTTTGCAACTCTCCTTTCCACAACTTGTGGGATGCGGGATGCGGAAACGTCCTTCTGTAAATTATGTTCTCCACATATTTCCTTCCGAAAATCTCCTTTCCACAACTTGTGGGATGTAGGATGCGGCTTTGCAGATCTCTATTTATGCAACTTTCCTTTTTGCAATGGTCTATTCTGCATGCGGGATGCAGGATGTGGGATCGCAATATCCATATTTCCCCAATTCCACAAATTCAAGATTTTTCACACCATTGATTCTTGTGGGTTGATTCTCAGCTGTTGATCTATTCCCAGATACAGAACAGATGATGACCATCGATTTCCATCACGATCTTTCTCCATCGTTCGATCTCCTCTAAGATATTTCTTCGTACATCATCGAATTGATCACTAATAGGATCAATTTCTCTATTGTTGGGAAGTTGGAGAATTTATACACATACTTGAATAGAGTGAACGCAATATGAGTTCATGCCTCTATAGATTTTTGCAAAAAATGGGAATCCATCAAAATACATACATAATTAAATGAACTTTGAGATGGATGCTCCCGCATCAATCAAAGCGAGCAGTTATGGTCGCGCTCTCTCTCTGGTGTACGGGAGGGGACATGACAGTGTGGTATCAGAGCTATTGATTACAACATTGGGCCTGAATGGTCCAAGGGAATAGCTATCATAGAAAAGGTTGTAGCACTAGGGCCTAAACGGGCCAAGTTGAACATATAAAAAAAATGGAAAAGAACACCCAACTTGTGATTTGACAGAGCTGTTGGTTGCAACATTTGTATAAATGTGCCAAGGCAATTGGTTGCAGAAAGAAAACTACAACAAGAAAGAGTGTTATTTATCAGAATTGATAAACTTAGCTAACCCATTGAAATGTACAATGACCGCGATCTAAATTCTACTACGATCTTGATTGTTCATGCCTGCAATAAGCAATTGGTAAGTAATTGTTTGAATTTGTAAGGTTGACTAACAAATGATGTTGCTAACACATTTTGCAGAGTCATAGTGCAGATTGAAGAGTTGATCTTGGTCTGACCAATGAGTTCAAAGAAGGCCAACGCTAAGAAAATTAACATCATGGATGATGCATAGGATCCCTGTGGACACGGGAAATATGCTATGGGGGGGAATCCAAGAGATGCACAAGACGGCAAGAAGGCACTCCAATGCTGGAGATGTGGAGGACCACATTTGCACCAGATTTGTGCATGTGGGGAAGGGTATGTAAGTCCAGCTTAAAATATCGAAGAAAATGAAACTGAAGCTGATGGGAATAGGGAACAAGAGATCTCCCCAGATGCTACAGCTACCATAAGAAGCATGAGGGTAGATTTGTAGGGTTGCAAGGAATAAAATAAAAGGATGGTAAAGGATTTGGTAGAGAAAAACCAGATGACTTCAGTCATGATAGAGAGTTTGGCATACCTCCAAAGGAAGATAAACTCTGGGCATCATTTAATAGAGGTATAAGGGAGTAGGAGAAATTCCCATAAGAAAAATGTGAAGCTTAACCCAAGGAAGAAAGGTTTTAAAATTTCTCAACCCTTGAAGCAGCAAAAGAATCCATCACAAGTTTATATTGATCCATCTAGAGTGATGAGGGAAAATACCAAGAAACCACTCAAATGTTGGGGATGTGAAAGACCCCATTTCCGTAGGAATTTTCCACTTGAGAATAGGAATGAAGTTCAAGTCCCCAACACCCAAGAAGCTAAAACTATGGGTTAGGAAGCAAGGATCATTCCTAAAATTTGTGCAGTGTTAGAAGACCACTAGGAAGGTCCTAACTCAACTATGGTGGAAGTTGAGGGTGAGATTGTTGAACATATTGTTTCTGTTTTGATCGACCCTGGATCGAATCACATCTATATCACTCCTGGACTTGTTGAGATGTGCTCCTTGAATAAGTCAAAGCATAGAAGATCATGGTTAGATGATACACCCTAGTTGTGTATTGGTTTAGGAAATTGAACAAATATGAACAAGAATTCTATTAACAGGTTGAATTTACTTCGGCAACTCTCCTTTCCACAACTTGAGGGATGCGGGATGCGAAAACGTCCTTCTGCAAATTATGTTCCCCACATATTTCCTTCTACAAATCTCTGTTCCACAACTTGCGAAATGCGGAATGCGGCTTTGTAGATCTCTATTTCTGCAACTTTCCTTTCTACAACGGTCTATTCTGCATGTGGGATGTGGGATTGCAATTTCCATATTTCCCTAATTCCGCAAACTCAATCTTTCTGCACCATTGATTCTTATGGGTTTATTCTCAGCCGTTGATCTGTTCCCAGATGAGGAACATATGCTGACCATCCATTTTCATCACGATCTTTCTCCGTCGTAAGATCTCCTCTGAGATATTTCTTCGTAGATCATCGAATTGATCACTGATAGGATCAATTTCTCTTTTGCTGGGAAGTTGGATAATTTATACGCTTACTTGAATAGAGTGAATGCAAGATGAGTTCATGCCTCTATAGATTTCTGCAAAAATCGGGAATCCATCAAAATACATACATAATTCAATGAATTTTGAGATGGATGCTCCCACATAAATCAGAGCGAGCAGTTATGGTTGTGCCCTCTCTCTGGTGGATGATAGGGGACATGAAATTAACTCCCATGGAAGAGGAAGAGACCAAGAAGATAACGTGTGCCACTTGGAGGAATATTTTGTGTACTCTATGAGAAAAAATGATGAAACATTCTATGAAAAATATGAAAAATTCAGACCTGATTGCAGACCTATCAAAACTATTACATGATAGGTCTAAAAATAGCCACTAAGAGGGTGCACTTTTGGATTTATAGGAATCCATTCGAATTGGGGAAAGAGTTGGAGCATGAAGAAAGAAGACAAGTGTCATAGGAGTTACTAAACCATTAAGCTGAGTTGGAGGGATCCTATGGAGGGAAATTAGACCTTAGTATCTCTCATGAAGTTAATAAAATGATTTCTTGAGTAAGGATAATGTATTTTTATCATTTTTTAATTGTCCTTTGGAATTTTAGAGATATTTTTCTTGTCTATTGCACGGTGGGTGTTTACTCTCCTTGCTTGAACCAATTTTGAGTGAGTTGGATTCCTTCCCAAGTTGGTTGATGGAGAGGCCATTAAGAAATATCAATGGATATTATTTATGGTCTTTAGTTGCAGTTTTAATTTCCATACATATATATTTCTCATCTATCTCCCTCTTCTCTCATTCCTTCTTCTCCATTCCCCCACACTCTCATGTTGATGGTGCACTTGTTGTAGTGGTTCTTTCTCTTTCCTCAGTCCATTTTATGCCCAAGATTGGATATATTATGTATGTATATTTACTTTAATTTTCATATTATGTATAGCTCTAAATGAAAGAAACTCATGTGTTAAAATCTTGCATTCTCATGCCAATGAATCACTAGTTTTCATAAAATTGGCTTCAATCTTGAAGGAGTTTTATATTTGATTTGTATGAGGGTTCTTCTCTAACTTATATAATGTTTTGGAAGCCATATATTATGTATGACTCTGTAATTTAATTTCCATATTATTTGTATATCTAAATCCAAGAAACGCATGTGTTAAAAGCTTGTATTCTCATGTCATTGAATCACTAGTTTTCATGACTTTGGCTTCAATCTCGGAGTTTTATATCAGATTTGTATGAGGGATTTTCTATGTTTTTTTATGATTTTTGGATATCCATTTTTATTATTTATATTACCACTATATTTCATGTTACTCTACTAACCATATATTCTACTTTTCATGTGTCAAATTTGAGTTAGTAATGCAATTTCCCCTTAAGCAATTACCATGAAAGTTACCATACAAATATTGCACATCATAATAAGTTTGAAGATATTAATAACAATGATTAATGATATAAATTTATGTATTATATTCATCCCCATACTCTTTTCTAAAATTTTAGAGGGCCTTACTTGATTTGGAGATCCAAATTGGCCTCCACCCCTAGGGGGATTTGACCTCAACTTCCAAGGAAATTTGCATTTTTTCTCCTTAGCCAAAAAGCAAGTTGTAGAATCTTAAAGTAAGATAAAAAAAAGTGTTCATATTTCATATTTGGATTATATAATACTCATAATACCCTTTAATTTTAAATTGTATACCATTTGGAGTCAGTTGGAACCCCCTACAATCTTGACTAGTAAAGCTAAATTTTTTCCCAAATTGCACTTGTATCCAAAATTCCAAGTAGGGGAAATACAAGGAGATACAAATTGAAAAGGAAATGACATGAGATATTTTATGGATATGTTTGATGTATATATTTCACATGTATATAGTTGGAACAAATTACGTGGAACTCATGGATTCCATTCTATTCAAACCTTAGTTAATGTGTATTCAAAATATGGATGAAAAATATTGCTTGATTCTATGTCCCATGTAGAAATGATAAATGGGATGGTCACAAATGCATGGACTAGATTAATATATGGTATTATGTATCACTTTCCATTGATCAATGTATAACTAATAAACTAACCCAATTGGAGGAACAATCAACTATTGACCACATTATGGTTAAGTCTAGGATTTTGTGCAACCAATTTCAATGTAAATCAAGAATATTAGAAAAAAATGATCTTATAGCACTAGTAGCACTTTGTCAACTTAGTATAATGGGGTTTATATTAATTTATTTGGAAAGGTATTTATGGACTCATGTTTTGGAACTATGTTTTTGTAGGAAACATATCTATAGTGGTTTCCCTGAAAGATAACAAATGTGTTATTGACTACTACTAGGCTCATTTTTTAGAGGGAAATAAAATCCTTAATGTGTCATTGACTGATGATAAAGGAAATGGATTTTTTATTGGGTTTGTAGTTGTTAAATATGAATATATATCATAGGATCATAAGCAAGGAAAAATGTGTTTATGTATTTCAATATTATAGACTAGGTGCATATATGTACAACTTTATGAACTTAGTCATTGGTAAAAACCTCTAGATAAAAATAAAGACAATGAAGAACTCATCAAAGCTACAATACTTACTATCTCACTCACTCCAAGCATGAGAATATTATGGAGACTATTCTTCCAGAGATGATCCAGATTGATTACTTGAATGACCATATCTAAGTACATAGATGAGGTAAAATGACTTTTTCAATCTCGTGTTACAATTTTAAGTGCATTGTTTGTTTGTTATTTTTGTTGTTTTTTAATGAATTTATAGATGACTACAATTGTTTTAAAAGAAAATTGTGCGTGAGTCTAGAAACTTTGTGTCCTTTTCCATGCCCATATTATGATTAGAATCATAGACACATGAAGACCAATCAATAAGAACCGTGTTGTTTTTATACACCACCAAACAATACTTAGATATATGAAATTATTTGTTTCAAACTTGATTTTATTACTTGTTATTGTTGGACACAATGGGCACACTGAGAGGGGGGTGAATCAATGCACATACAATTCAACACCTTTTTCAATTCTTTTCATCAACAAATAATCAATGTTAAGAATATTTCATCATTACTTTATACAACTAATTATATCATCATTATTTATTAACCATAAAAAATCATTAACATGTCAACACATAAAATCCATAGAAAGAAACACATCACAAGAGGAACACTAGATTTGTATAGAAGAATTTATATGTATTTTGTTTTGGATTACATGGAAGCCAATAATATTTGTGATCAATCAACTCCAACTAACAAATAAATCTCCAACTCCCAAGGAAAGACCCACATTTCTTTTATTATCACCAACTAAGAAGGTGTGAAGAATCCAATCTTCAATTGCAAGACCCAGCTTGCATAAGAACATCAAACTATCACAACTCCATCAACTCTCCCTATCAAATGCATTCCATACTTAGTCTTCTCATGTTCTTTGTCTGGTCATCTCTATGCTTATGTTTATAAGCTCATGAAATCCTGCTCATGCCAATGCACATCATCCCCAAAACCCTTCCTCAAAATATCATGCCAAAATTGACCAAATCACAACTCAAGAAAACATCTCAAAATTTGATGCTAAATAAGGCAAGTTATCTCTATCCATAGCACAAAACTACCCTCATATCAAATAGTTATCATGAACTTACTAGTTTTGATATGTTTCTTTGTCCTAACAGGCCGATATTTTTCATACTAGTTGGGCTTCTAGCATACCTTACGAATTCCATGTATATGTTGCAAAAAGAGAGTCCTCAAATGGGATGAAATCATCATTATATAGTTAGGGAATTTTACTTTAAAATTCATCTACACAAATAAGTGTCTTTTTCATCACAAAATATTGAGGTTCATCCCAACAATAACCCTATCCCCAAAAAGATATCTTTGTTGAGCCAAGTTCCTCGTAGTGCAGACTGTCCTTTAAAAACTAATATTTTATTTGAAAAATTTAATCTCTTGAGATGGGTCAAATTCTACCTTATATCTAGGACTTATCACATTCACAAAAAATATCGTTATCACATTTTGAATATGATTCTTATAGAAGACCTGGTCTATGTCAAATGCTTACTGAATTTGCTTAAGAGTTTGCCCAAAAAATAGCAAGCTCTCTGTTCTAGTCAGTCATCTCTTTGTTACTCCAGACCTTTGTAGATTCATTTCCTTAGTCATAAAATTTCTACCTCATATATTCAACAATTCATTGCCTCATATCACACTATGTATTTCCACATCAAAATACATGCATAATTTTAGCCACACACCCTCTATTTATATATTAAACAATTAATTGAATATGACCTTACAAATTGCAGTAATATTAAAAAAATATCATTTAGAAATTAATTACATAATCCTTTATTTAGTTGGTTGACCCATGTGACGGAGTAAAAATGCCAAGTTAACTTTAAAATTCAATATCCCTTCAACCGTGAGGAGTTAAAGGGAATTCCACATATCAACATAAAGAGATTGATGAGGAATCTCTCCCTATAAGGGTTTTTCTTTCATTAATAAGGCCCTTCACTCTTATTTTCTAAAATTTGTGCAGGGAATCATGAAATGACTTGAATTCTTCTTGATTCCTTCTTCAAGTACTTTTATGGCACCAAGATCTACATTACCAATTAAGGGATTCATCACCTTTTTTGAAAGTGATTCAACATTAACCCACCATGTGCGAGATTTCCAAGACTCAATCCAACTGTTCAACCAATGTAGAAAGATATTCAACAATATGTGTATGGGATTTTTCATGTTCCAATATGCATACAAGTCAAACCATGCAAGAGTGTAAGGACATCTCAATCAAGTGCTCCAATATCAATCATCTATGTATGGACTCCAAAGTCCAATCAATCATGTTTGAGGGTACATGCATCATCCACACCTATGCAACCATCAATCTAACAACTGTGTGTGGGGAGAAGGCTCCAACTTGTGAAAGAGACCCCAGAATAGAACCAAGGGCATGTGCCAATGTCCATGAACCTATAAATACATCTCCATCTAGCATTTCCACTGCAATGGCCTTGGTAGTATCAATGAAAACTTATATACTAGTGCAAGTTCTTTGTTGGCATCAATGAAAACTCAATCAACACATAGCTCCCATACTAACTACCTTCTATTTCACCATGCACTTATCCTTGAACTGGAGTCATAGGTACACCTCATGAATAAGACACACTTATATTTGAACTGGACTCATAGGTACAACTTTTCAATATGACACACTTATCTTTGAACTAGAGTCATGTGTACACCTTGTGACTCTTGGTTGGGTTTGAGAAAAAACATTTGAGTAATTTTCTAGGTGCATTTTACAATGTTTTAGGATCTACCTTTTGATTCTGGGAAAACCCCAGGTACCAAATAGTAGGGATTCTCCCTGGTGAATGCTCCGAATTAGATCAGACACCGTTTGGTGCGGTGAATCCATCCGGTTCATGATTCTGGCTACTGTAGATTAAGTTCTTTAAATATTTTACTGGTTACAGCCTAGTCCACCATTTATATATTTTTTGTAAAGAATGATATGCAGGTTCCTAAGCTAAATGCATATCTAATCTAAATCTAAAACTAAACTATTCTATCCCCAACCATGGAGAAAATTTAGAGTTCAGAGTAATATACTGTAAATGCTCATAAAAGTCTAATAGATAACTGTACCAACACAATTATCACATTCATAGCAGAAAGAATACCAGAGGTAGCTCTAATATAATTAAACTATTTATTACCCTGTCAACACAGACATTTATATAGACATCAGACATTCATGATGAAGGAAATAGTTCCATGAGGTTAGAACAATCTCACTGTATGATGTACAAAAGAATGAAGAAATAGTTCTACAGTATGCATTCCACACATTCTGATTAAATCTCTTTGTAGGCCTTTGTTCCAGCAAAATGATCCTTCCTATTAGCAAAGAGGTATCTCTTTTACAACAATAGTCCATAATTCTTTCACCAGGAAAAAGGTCCTTTCTTGGTGCTCTGCACCTATTATTTATAACGTTATGGGCTCCTGAGACTGACCTTGAAACATAGCTAAATTTAGTTACAAAAATGTTAAAAAAATATGATCTCGAAAATTCGCCATGATCACGAAAACAAATTGGGCAAAAACGCTAGAACACGCATGGTGGATCAGTATGGGAAATATAACCGTAGAAACTCAGGATCTCTTGCTGACATTGACAGTTAGAACCTCTCCAGTCTGTATGCAATAGTTTTCTTCATCTTCACATCTTCACACAACAAAATATCCTACAGTCATCGATCAAAACTATATCTTCATCTCAACCGTCCACTGACGTATCCTTTATCCTATTCGCAAGCGTCCATCCTAGCTTGGTGAACAATAGTACCTGCAATATACAAAGAAACATAATGAGAGCTATATATGAGCTAGAAACAACAAAATTCATAGTATCTTCAATTTAATTATATGCATTGATTAAAATGATAATGACCGGTGCCATGTCACGCAACCAAATTTTATTTAATTAAGCTTCAAAATTTAAATTCTCAGTTTCCCCAATGGGTCACATTCAAAAACTAAAACAAATATTGGATGGATCAGATCATCTTAAATATGGATCGGACCTGATTTGAACCATTAGATCATGCAGTCTTGACAACTCCTTTCCATCTCCGCACTTCCAGAAACCGAAAATCGGACATCAGATTTTGCAATTTTCATGAAGCTTAAACTTTAACTTTCAACTCCCGACTTTTCGCTTCTGCCCTTCTGAATCCTTCTAAGATATAGGTCTATGCAAAATATTTCTAAACTGTCAATTTACGTGGAAGTCAAAAAACGGGATTCCAACTTTTCCTTGAACAAAATTTGCATATTTCGCTTCTGCTTTAAACTCTAACTTTCCACCTCTGCCTTTCTCTTTTCCACCCTTCTGAGTCGTTGATTTGTGAGGAAACCTTCAGGGTCTCCGTATCTTGAATAACGGAAAGAGAAAGTTGTATCTGTAACTTCTTAAATAAGTGAACTTAGCTTTTCCTACTCCGCCCTTCTACTCCCTCCTTTTCTTGGCTGTTGGATCTTGATCGGAGCGATTCTCAACCGTTGATCTTCAATCGGAGTTGATTTTCTCCTATGGGCTTGTTTCTTGGTCACACCTAAGTAACCTTTTACCAGAATCACACTTTAGGCTTAGGGGAAAAAACTTATGCTCAATGTTATAGGGAAGACTAAGTATGTTGGGAGGACTTAACTGAGTTGGGAAACAAGTGTAAAAAATAAAAATAGAAGGAGGGGCCCTAAAATGTAAATTTTTTGGGGAAGCAGTTGCAGCAGCAACAATTGGTGACTAGCTAGTGAACACAGTTCACTGAAAAAACCTTCTTTGAATAACAAGATTTCCATATGGTACTGCACTGTGAATGTTCAATGATTACTTAAGTGTATTTTTCGAGACTTCTGTAAACCATATTTATTCAGAAATGCAACTTTCAAGCATCACATTTTATACCATTTCTTTGGGAGTGGTGTAACCAAGAGTTCAGTGTCTTGATAACTCTTCTGGGGCTAGAGAATAAAGTTCATTTTACCCCCTTTCTTTAAGTTTCCATCAGATACAAATCCACAGGATCGTAACAGAGTAAGACATATGTATTTGTTTTTTCCTCATTCCCATGCTATAAGCATTCTTTTGATGCTTTCTTTATGACTGAAAAATTCTTCTAAGTATTCATTTTGAGATCTTGATACAGGTTCTTCCATCCACAATGTCCTTTTGTGTGAGTGACAAATTTGTTTGCTTATCATGCTCATGCATGGAGAAGAACCTTGCTGATATTTGTTGTTTTGACAACACTTTTTTTCTGATGATTTATTTCTTCAGCATCATTTCTTTAATTGAAGATTGAATATTTTAGAAATTGACTTTTCAATCTAATCCTTTTTTTTCCTTTTTTGATTTGTAGCAATGGGATCATTTTGAATACCATACATCTATCAGACTTGCTTCCTTTCCATGGGTCCATCACGATATGCTTCCTGAGACAGGTATTAGTGTGATAATGGATGAAACCCCAAGATAGTACTCCAAACCTCTTGAGTCTTAGTTATTTCACAGGGGTTATAATGATTCAAATGTGAGTTTGAAGACTAGCTTCCCTTTCTATCATCTGTCAATAGTTAAAGACTCTCATTATGATCGAACTTTATCATCTTCTCTTTCCCCTAATCAATTCCTGACATCCAAAGATTTCAATTTTAATAAGATGCCTATACTTCCAAGCACCAGAAATTGAGCTATTTTATTAAAATCAAACAAACTAAGGCTATGGAATAAGGTGAAACAAACAGGAAAATAAACAACTGGAAAAAAAAATCAATAACAACATGTTTATTTATGTACAAAAGGTTCCTAGGACTCTAAGTAAAGTAATGTTTGATACAAAGGCCATTTATAGGAAGAATTTATTGTTGTCCTTGTAAATATTTCAATTTGTAAGTTGCAGTGCCTAACTTTTATGTGACTAGGTAAGGGCCAATCCATAAATGTTGGAACTTTGTGTGTTTGCCCTATTCTGTATGAGGATAATCCCATTACAAACTAGTTCTCCTACATCAAAGTTTCTTGTAACATATTTTCTCTTGTCGAACCATCTTTTAATGATACCCTGATGTCAGTCGAAATTATATTTATCCTTTTGTCGTTGTTCCTCCAGTTTTAACAAAGTGTCAATTCATGATTGTAAAACCTCGCTACTAGAACCTCTTGAGGCTTGAGCTAACTGTGAAGACGGGAGCAGAATGTTTGGGGGAAATAAATCTTATTTTCCATATACCAGAGTATAGGGAGACACTCCTAAAGAATTATTTGGGGTGACCCTATCTTCCCACAGTGCATTTGGAAGGGTTGAGTGCCAATTTCTCTGATTTTCAATAACGGTTTTTTTTCAAAATTTAGATAAGGTTCTTATTTGTTGATTCTGCTAAACCATTCCCATGAGGATAATAATTGGATGAGTAATGCAAATTAATTCCCTTTTCATAAGCAAACTCAGTTATTTTAATAGATGAGAAATAAGATCCATTATCAAAAACAAGGGAAATTGGAACTCCAAACCTTGTCATAAATGTTCTCTTGCAGGAACTCAATGACAGAATCTTCGTTCACTTTCCACAATGGAATTGATTCCACCCATCATGTGAAATAATTGGTAGCTGTAAGGATATATCGATGTTGTAATGAATAATTCATATTGATTTCCCTAATAAAATATATGCCCCACTGTTCAAATGGATCTGAAATAGTAACAAGTTGTAATGGTCCCGCTGCTTTTCCCAATTTACCACCACTCCTTTGACATACATCACACTTTATTTCATGGTCATGGGCATATTTAAACAAAGTTGGACAGTAATATCCATCCCTAAGTATCTTGTGAGTTGTGGTATCCCCATAATAATGTCCTCCTTCTCGTTCATTATGTAATTCTTTGACTATTTTTTAGGCATCCTCTCTTTCCAGACATCTGAGCAAAAATCCATCATAATTTTTTCTGAAAATCACTCCATCCATTATTTGATATGGGGATAAATTCAACCTAACTGATCTTCTCTGCTTGGAGATCCAATGCTCTGGTAGGTATCCTTGTTGAATTTATTACACCAGATCTCTGTACCAAGATTCGGGAGAAGTGAAGATAGGACATACATCAACCAAGTTCATTATAGATTCATTCTCCCAATCAGGATCTTTATTAGTTTGATTATCTGATATCAACTTGCACAAACCTTAACCTTTGATGATGGTAGCTGGCTTGAATTATAGGTCATACTCCCAATTCCCTCTTTGCTCACCCAATTCTTTTTGCACAAAAAAGACCTAACAACTGGGTGAGGAACTACAAATTTTGTTCTATTTTTTAGAATATAGGGTCTTAACTGTTTTACTTCCTTAAAGACTGCATATGCTTGCTTTTCTACAACTAGGTAATTCAATTCATCCCCTTGTAACCCAATACTCATGAATTATATTGGGTATTCATCTCCCAATTCCCCTTTCTGTGTAAGCACTGTTGCAAGAGAGTTGTCTGAAGAAAAGGTATATAAAATAAAGTCCTTTTCAAAGTTTGGACTCCTCAAGGAAGGTTCTTGATCTATTGTTTCTTTGATATATTTAAAGGCCACTTTATCAATGCCATTCCACTTGAGATATACACTATGCTTCACCATTTGTTGCAGAGGTTTCACATTTGAGAAAAATCAGGGACAAACCTTCTAACAAAATTTATTGTGCCCATAAATGATTGCATAGATTTCCTATTACGGGGAATTGGAATATGAGTTATAGCCTCAACTTTCTCTTGATGTATTGAGATTCCCTTATTTGAAATGATGTGTCCCAACAATTTTCCCTCAAGGGCTGCAAAGATTCTTTTCTTTGGGTTTAAAGATATACCATATTTTCTACAGCGGTCAAAAATATGTTTCAAGTAGAAAACGTTGTCTTCCCTTCTCTTGGATAAATCTATTACATCATCCAAGTACACTACTACACAGTGGCCACTCAAATCTATGAATGCAATGTCCATGGCCCTCTGAAATGTGGCTCCAACATTCATCAGGACAAAAGGCATTCTTCTGTAAGTGAATGTCCCCCACTTCGTAATAAATGTTGTCTTTAATCGGTCCTGCTCAACCACTAACACTTGATTATACATTGAAAAGTCCATCTAACAGGGAGAACATTTCTGAGCCTGAAACCATCTATAAAATCTGTTCCATTAGTGGAACCAGATAGTTATCTTTCTTTGATGCTCTATTTAAGTTCCTAAAGTCAATGCATAGCCTTATCTCCCGTAAGTTTTTCCTCACTAGGACTAGATTGAATTCCCATTCTGAATGTCGAACCTTGAAAATGATCTTTGTGTCCAATAACTTCTTTACTTCGTTATGGATCAGATATTCTAATTTTGGGTGCATCTTTTTAAGTTGTTGCTAAAATGTTTTTTCTCCTGTTTTGATGGGAATCACATGTTGTATGATGCAAGTGTCATAAGTCTCAGATCTTGATACATCCAGGTGAATATTTCTTTGTATTGTTGAAACAACTTTATGAACTTACATCTTTCCCCATGCGAGCAACATTTTCCAAAATTGGCATATTTAGGTTCAGCTTTTGATCCCAGATTGACGAGCTCATGTTGCATTGATGAACTGTTCATCTTCACATTGGGTGGTTTCCAGAATTTACTCTACAAATCAAACATCCATTTGAGGGTTCTTACCGCATTAGGAATGAAATTTCCTTGAATCACATCTTCATTTTGTAGACCCGCCAAGTGTTCTTCTTCATCTATTATGGATTCTTTAAGAGATTTTTCATTTATCAAAAAATAAATGATCTATTAATCATCGTCATCGAACACCCTCATATTTGTAACAATTTCAGGTACTAATGGCTTAAAAATCAATTCAATGGAACATTTGTTATTAGTTGGCACTATTATGGATGCATAAGTAGCTAATAAATCAGCTGCAGCGTTCGACAATTTAGGTATTGCATTTATATTGAAAGCATTGAAGTGCATAATCAAAAACCATACCTCAAACTAGTATCCTTTAAGATGTGGAGACAGACAATTAATGGTGTTTCTTTCTTCTATGACTACTATCTTAGAACCCCAAAAACTTTTAAATTTCTAACCTTAAGTTCAATATATTTCTTCAGACCCAAGACTAGACCCTCACAATCAACAATGTTATTCATGCATTCGAAATCTAGTCTACAAGATACAAAGTGTTTATTCTTATCTGGATCAATCAGGATGCAACCTGCCCCTGATCCCTCTTGGGTTTTAGAACCATCAAAATACATAAACCAAAATCTATCATCAACTCTATTTGGTTAGTATTATCTCCTATGTCAATCACTAAGTTTACTATATAACAATCAATATTATTAGCCTGTGAGAATTGAAGGAGATCAGACTATGTGTCTAATTCACAACTGGCTTCTTCATCCTGGTAGTTCTCTGGTTCGATTACCAAGAAAAAATTTCCCAAGGCTGGAGAAGAGAAGTTCACAGGTTCATTCTTCCCCTCTAACTAATTTGCATTATACTTCATGAGTGGTTCTCTCAGTATTCTAATTTGGTTTTGAACATTGTTGAATGACAACCACATGTGAGACTAGTTAGTTGCAAAGTAACCATTTAGTTTCGTTGACTAGTCCCTACTAAAACTTAATCCATATGCTTATGGTATATCCACTACCATAATATCTATAAACTAACAAACCTTGGGATTTGCTGACAAATGAATAAGAAGATCTTTCATTTCCCATGTGGCTTTAAAAACAGATCTATCTAGTTGAATTATTCGAGATGGGGATGGTATGGCTTGGTCATTGATCCTTTTACATACTGAAAGTGGCATGACATTTGATGAAGCCCCAGAGTCTACTAAATAGTTATGTACATTATTATTAAAAATATCAAAAGATAACAAAAAGGGTAAAGTCTAAGATTTAGACTTTCCCCCAATGCTTGCTTCATTTACTTCATCATCAGATTCTATAGCTTCCGGGATACTGTTAGGTTGTGGATTAAAATATTCTAGAAGTTTCTTCCTTTGCTGAGGAAAATTACATAGTTAAAATAGAGAAATTTTTTCCTTTTTTTTCTTAATGTATTCTACGATGTCATACCCCATGCCCTGTTCTTTAGTAGCCTCTGTTTTATTTGCCAAAGTTTCCACAGGTTTATTAATTGCTGTCTTTATTGACTTGTTACCTACTGGGATTGTCTATTTTATATTTGTTGGATTAGGCTTAGGTGTTGTTTGAGTTCTATTGAGAATTTTCTTTATGTTTTCTCTAAACTTATTTATTTTAGGTAGTAACAGACTTTCATCCATTACTAGGGCTCTACTTATCATCGCGACATTAATTGATGACACTTGATTTGCCTCAGTAGGTTCATCTTCACTAAGCCCCAAAGTAGGTTCCCAATCCCATAAAAACATCGTGGTTTCCTCGTTTGTTTTTTTCGACTCATTAGTTTGGGTTTTATCTTCTTCACGATCTAGTAGCTGGGTATCTAACAATTTATTCATGACTAGAGTCATTGAATTAATCCATTGCATAAAACTCTTTTCAGAATGAGGTTCTCAGAGAAAGGTACAGAAATTATCCATGCCTTCCTCATTAAAATTTAAAACAGTGGAATTATTCACATGTGGTTGGGGTTTCCCACTAGCTTTCTTTTTTTTGTAATACGGGTGTTGCTACTGCAACCACTACCCCAAAAAAATTTCATGTTTCAGGGCCCCCCTTTGATTTCATAGCTCTTGATATTACTTAGACATTTTTCTCCTTAAGAAGGCTTGCTTTCAGTAACTTGTTTTTGTTGGAAAAGTTTGCTTTTTTGCACCAAGTAAGAAAACTCATTATTTTTGGTCCGATGTGTCAAAATAATTTCCAACATTTTTTCTACACAACAGAGTATTTTTTATTTTTATCAGATCCTCTTTTCAATTGATGTTGCGATTGTTTCTAATTGGGGTTTTCGACCTTTGTCGAATGGGTTATTAAGTTCCAACCGATACTATTGGCAGAGTCTCGCCCTTTGAATCCGACATTCTTCGTCAAGTTGTTTTACCAGAGATGGTCGATAACGATGGGTATTGTTTCCTTTTGGCGCCGATGCTGTCAAATCATTTAATTTTTCATTTTCGAGCATTTTTTTTCTTGTGAGTCTACTGATGTGATTCGGGTCGGAAGTTTTCAATAGTTTACTCTGCTAGTGTCGATTGTGGGTAAGTATTTCTTTCTAACAAAGGAAACATAATTTTGTGGTTTGTAGCAGATCTTTCATGCCCGCAATGTCAGGAAGGTTATGCAATGACATTGGTAGTTGATCTCTCTTGAAGGGTACCAATAGTTGCGGTACAGTTGTGATATTTGATCCGCCACAATCACAGGTATTTCATCTTGCCCCGCCAACGTAGTTTTGCCAATAAAGTTTTAATATCGATGCCAAACGATGTTTCATTCGCTTGTGCAGTGTAATTACTCCACCAACCGCATTTAATGCATCTTGATTGTTTTATTATATAGGCTTGGGGGTTCATTACAGGCATTACGATTTATTAGAGATTATGGAGGTGATCCCGTTTTGAGCGGTCTGTTACATTTTTCTACAGTGAGTTGTTGTCTCCTGTTCGAGTGCGCACCTATAAGGGATTTCCATTTGGAGCCTATGGAACCTTTGAAACCGAGCGCTTCACCAAATTTCGAGCCAACCTTGCAAGGTAGGATCTTATCCGTGCCATAGTTCTCTTAGTTGGTAGAATGGCGTTGATTTGGAAATTTATGGTTGGAGTAATAACACAATTAGGTTCCAATCCTAGGGTTTGTTGAGTTCACCGTGATTTAAAGGGTTTTCCCTTCAGCCCTTTGGTTTGTTTTTTGGCAAACCATTTGACCCGACCATCCATTTTTTTTTACCCAGCTTGCTCCGACCGTTGTTTTTCCTTACCTGCTCCCATATTTTCCCTATCTGAGACCACTTAGATCATTCAAACATGGATAGCTCCAGGCCTTGGTTGTGCAATGATGAGGCTGAAATATCCTGAGTTTTCCACCGGCCCTTCCTCATCTGGGTCATATTTGTCTGCGATGATAGGGGTTAGCGAATAGATAAGGCTTGGAAAGTTGTTATGTTTCTGTTGGTTTCGTAACCTAGGTTTCATGTTAGAATTTGTTGGCCCCGGTGGCCGACACCATGGCATCACCATAATTTTCTGTTTGCGTGCCGTGAGTTTCATAAGAAGAGTCATGCGTAGGGTTTTAAAAATCCATCTTGATCAATCCCTAGTATCATGACTTTTAAATGCTATATGTTTCAAACTTGCATTTGGACTAGGTTTTATCACCCAGTTTTGACCTCACCATAGGTTTGGATTTTGGTGGTGTGCAAGGTTTTACAAGAAGATTTTTTTTCCCATGGATAAGGACGATACGGTAAAGGAAATACTGGTCAATTTTGGTTTAGAAAGGAAATGCTTGTTAGAAAAAATAATAGCTTTCTTGTAGTTCTTCATTTCCTTATGAACATGAATACATGAGTTTTAAAATCGTAGGGATGCTAAGACATGTTTTGATGTGTTTTTTTACAGCATCAATCTGCATCCGATACCATGCGTAAGAAAGGTAAGAAGAAAGCTGAAGTTGCCGAAGAAGACTCATATTTTGAAATAATGCCTAGGGTTGAAGTAATCTATGAAGACACTAGATCTATCACTGGGGCCGAGCTGGGCTTCAAGTGGGGGAAGATATATCATATGCTCCAAGATCATAAATTCTCAGATGTGGGTTTGGAGGATTTACCACTATTTGGAAACATATTAAGAACAGGGATTACAAGGGTGTCCATGCGACCAGAATTGTTCCCTTGCACCGAAGTGATTGGTTGGATTTTTCCTGAGGAAAATGCGAGGGATATGATTATATATAATGTTGAAGGCAAGGGTTTCACCTCCTTTACTCCCACATACATAGCCAAATCCTACAACATGCCAGTCTCAGAAGTCATCTTGACTGACGATTGGATAAATAGTTTGACTCTTGATAATATTAGATGTGTGAAAATGATGATGACAAAGGGAAAGTCATTTCGACAAAGAGCATCTGGTGAATATGAGACCACCAGTCTGTGTACTCCGCATAGAATTGTAGCCCTAATGCTTAACATGATTTTTGGTAGGGCTGATAGGATATTTTATAAGATTGGTTGGATACCACTGATGTTTCATGTAACCATGGAAGGAAATATTTTCATTTGGGCAGACATCGTGGCTAATAACTTGTCCTACGGTATATATGCAACATAGGGAGGATTTCTCCAGCGAAAATCTAAGTTCTACATGGTATCCTTCTTAATTGACTATATACTTTTCCTACACCCATTTGAGAAGCTGAGTTATAGCTGGAAGGAGGGAAAGGCGCCCATTTACACACCTTACCAAATTCTATGGGCCCACAAATATCACAGTGTTTACAAGCTCATTTGTGAAAAATTCCTAATGCCACTTTATCAGTTGATTTTTCTGGAAGAATGTAAATGCATGTCCGAGGGTGATTTAGAAGATATAATGGAGTAGGGATATTATTCATTTTCTAAAGAGGGAACCTATTAGAGAATCTATCGAGAACGTATGGGGGATTATTTCTACTCCAAAAGTATGTCACTGATTACCTCGTGCATAAAGAAGTAGTAAGACAACTCTTCCTAGGTGGATTTGGGAGTTTTTTGTTCGATATGAAGAAGGCGGTCTTACCACCAATGCCTTTTTATGTTGGTGGTTATAATTTTTCCAAGGTGAAAAGTGCTCTTGATTTTGTTAAAGACCTGGAAAATTTCCATTTTGGTGAAAATAGTTTTCACATAAATGATGCTTAGGGTAACGTGGTTGCACACCGTGCGCTTGTGAAAGTAAACTTCAAGTGCTCTGATCATTTTGACAAATATAAGGAAGTATATCACAATTTTTGTAATATGGCTTCCCTAAACAAGCGTTTCAAGAGGAAAATCACCATTTTAGGAGGCAAGGAAACAACAACACCACCACCAAACTAAAAATACAAGAAAAGGAAGCTGCTCAGCAAGAAAAGGAAGATGAAACACGAATGTTAGTAGAAGGAGCAAGGAATTTGTTTGTTGAAGAAGAACATAGAGAAAAAGAAGAAGAAGTTGCTATAAATATGGAAGAAGAAGAAATAATACAAAAGGAGTCAGCTGACCAAGAAAAAGAAGAAGCATAAATGATAGTTGAGGAACTGAGATAGAAGGAGCAAGAGGATGAAGATAGGGAGAATCAGGAACAAAACAATGCTCAAGATAATTCAGAAAGTCTTCCTTCTAGTTCAAGAGATATATTAATAGGAGCTCACCTCCCTGTTGTTCAGTTAGGGTTGGTACCCTTCACTACATCTAAGTAGCATGAAGTTGCTCAGCTAGATAAAGTATTATTTGATCCTAAGCGGAAAACCATCATTTGGAGATCCGAGAAGACATTGAAAGTGGGTACCCAGCTTGAGGTAACCACAGTTACTGAAAAAATTGTTATGAAAAATGTAGGTGAAGATCCAAAGCAAATGGCCTCAATTGGTCTTACAACTGCACGGGAAAATGATTATAATATCAACAAATTCAAAGGAGCAGTAGAACAATACAAAGAAAAGATGGCATAAATGAAAGAGACCCCGAGGAAAGAACAAGGGGAAGGATGAGAGGCGAAAAGGAAGCATGAGGCCATTCTTTTGGATTTAGAAAGGCTACAATAGGCCTACCAGATCTTGGAAGCAAAAGGGATCCCTTGGTATTGTCTAATACCATTATTAGTGGAGAAAAGAAATACTTAGAGGGAAATATTTCAAGGTTGGAAATGGAAAGGGCCATAGCTGATACACAAGCAGAGGAGTTAAGGGCCTGAGTTGCAGGATTGGAGGCACAAAACAACTCTTTGAAGGTTCATCTTAAGACAACAAATGAGCGGAAAATTGACATCTCCCCTCTTCGAGAGCACGCTCTTTTTCTCAGAAGGAAAATATATCAAGTTCAATTAAGACTAGCCGAAGAGGTCTACAAGATTAAGCAGAAAAAAATTAGATTACAAAAGATATTAGCAACATCCATTGAATTCAGAATGAGGACTCAGGAAATTGCAGAAATTATCCAAGGGAAAATGACTTGGTTAGAGAATAACATAGAACTTTCAGAGAATTTGCCTCAGAAAACTACAGAGAATTTGAAGATTGAGTATGAGCTCATGGATTGACTGACAGGCACAGTCGAGAATACATTGGATAAATGTATGGATTTTTACAAAAGGGTGCTCATGACACATAAGAGATGTTAGGCCTTTGTAGAAAAGAGACTTTATGAGTTTCCAGGACAAGAAGATCACCTGAATTACCTCCATGATGGGATGCAGGAAGATGAAATTAATATACAACAGGTTAAATTCCTAAATACAAAAGCGGTAAAGAGTTTGGTGGCACAAGATGCAGTTAGAAACTTCCCGTTGGAAGACCAAATCAGAGTCACTCCATCAAAAACATCAGACATAAAGTCCCAGCTGGTCATACACTAAGTGACAACTAGACTATAAGAACCTATGGACTTTAGGGCCCTAGCCGCAGATGCTGCTACATGGAATCAATTCATAGATGGATTGGCTGGGCCTACCTAATATGTTTTGTTTTTATTCACATGTGGAAATTTTAAGTAATTTTTTGTATTTATTCCCTTTCTCCTAGTGAAAGTCACTAGAAGACAAAATTTTGTAATCAAAAAGTTAAGGAAGCCAAAGAGGCTAGAGTAGCTGAAAATTCATATGTAGTTTGTATAAATAGAAGGTAGTGTAGAGTTTAGAAGGAATTTTTCTAGCACACATGATGAAACTTTTTGTAATCAGAACTACTTCTTTTTATAATAAAGAGAACTGAATTTCGGCTGGAGGAAGGACTGTACAATTTTCAAGATGGATTATGTGAATTGTTGAATATGAACTACTTCTATTTTAGCTTGCTGCATAACTGTGAGATCATTCCAACCTGTTGAATTATTTCTACAGTTTATGAATGGTTTTATTTTCTATTTCAAATCTTGTACAATAAATGAGTAGTGAATGTTTTAATTGAACAAAGCTATCTTTGTGTTTAATTTTCTGTTGTACTTATGTGTGAAGAGTTAAATGGATATCTGTGAGATTCTTCATGTAAACAATAGAATATATTACTCATTTTAATATAAACTTGCACCCTGGGGATAGTTAGAATTAGTTTAAAATATATTACTTGTTCTTTTCTTTCGTAGAGTGATTGTGGGGCAGGAGCAGTAGGACGGAGGGAAGACCTGTGCATCTCTAGTGAGGTTCTTACACAGTGATCACTTGCATTTAGTCTAGGCACTTGCATTTCATCTTAAAGTATAAAATACATAAATAGTGGATTGGGACGCAACCAGTAAAATAGATTTAAACATTCCTTTAATTCTATGGTAGTTGGGCCGCTAACAAGACATATTCCCCATACCAAACGATAAATGATATAATTGGGGACAGTTATTGGGGAGAATCGCTACTGTTGGTACCTGGGATTTTTCTATCAATCAACAAGTTTGGCACTAGAAATAGGGTCACCAGTGCATGGTTGGAAAAGGAAATATGTTTAATCTAAACTATTCCACCGATGATAGCTCTGAGACTAGATACAATGAATATTTCATGCCCAAAGAAAGAGTAAAACCTGGAGTAGAAGTTCCAGAACACCTCTACCCTGTTTCTTTCAAAGTAATTAATGACTTAAGGAGACACACAAGGTCTTATGTAAAGAAGCTTGGAGGATTGCAGACAATCCCTGAATTACCGAGAAAGCGAATTCCCAAAAGGTTACCCACTTACACAGAAGATTCAATATTGGTGGGAAATTTGGAAGAGTTAGTGAATTTATCCTTACAAGAGATTTTCCAACCACTCGATCAGTTGGGAACAGATTCCCCGGTTTTCCAGTCTCCAATAAAATCACCAGTCCAATATCCACCACCCACTCCTAGAAGAATCATGGCTGCAAGTGTCCCCCCAAATGCAAATCAACAGGGGAATCTTAATCCACAACCGGCATGGAGAGCCAGAACACCACTCAACCTGGCTACTCCTTTACATGCTTTGCCTCAAAATGTTGAAAAGGCCTTATCTAGGTTTGACCCTACAAATGGAATTTCTGTGGATGATCACTTACAAAGTTTTTATATGGCTTTAGAACTTTTAGTTGTGGAACATGAAGATGTGGTATGTTGACTCTTTTTGTTGGAATATATTATATTCCTTGGAAGGTAATAATGTCTTTGGATTATGTCAAGAGTTGTCTACAATCTTATGTAAAAGAGTAATACATTTAACCCATAGTTATATGGTGTTGTATTTACTTGTGTAGAGTATTTGTCCATGGTATTGTATTAAGAGATGTTATTTTGGAGAATTATATTATCCCACATGCAATATGTGAGAGTAATTCCTCCTCATATCTTAGTATATAATAGGGTCAAGTGAGTCTCTACATATCATGTATTCTTGATGTAGTATTGGTACTATTGTGACACTATTGTACATCATCTATACTCTTTGGGGTATTTGTGCTTTACTCTCTTGTAAGATTGGAGAAGACATTCTAGAGATAATAGAATACTACATTCCCATGGATGTAACCCATTACGGTGAACCACGTATATTGGTGTTCTCTTGTCCTTTTTTCCCTGTTCTTATCTTTTATGAAATGTTGTTGGTTGCTTAGATAGGTTAACTAGTTTAGCTTGACTCTACTATTCTAACATGGTATCAGAGCGGGTTGCTATGATTTATTAATTTCTATAGCTTTGAATCAATAACAATTATCATTTGGGCATTGTCATTTTGTTGTATATTTGCTTTCTATTTGGCAGCCATTAGGCTTCTCTTTAGATCTGGGCATATTTCTGTATTTTTTTTTACCCTAACCCTAACTTGTTGTGTAAGATTTTTGCAAAAAAATTTCAAGGGTTTCTTGATGTTTTTTCTGTAGATCTACATGATTTCGGGCTCTCTTCAAGGAGATCTTTCTTTCGATTACAAAAATGGTAGTTATAAAAAAAGGCCATAACTTAGTCATTTTTTACCGAAATTTTTATTATAACCTGTTTTTGGAATTGCAAATGCCATTCTGGATCCACTCACGCAACCATAACATAAAAACAAGTATTTATGGGCTTCCTTTTGGTAATAAAAACGATAGTTATACAAAAGGGTTGTAACTTGGTCATTTTTTACCGGGTTTTTATTATAATCTGTTTTTGAAATTCGAACAACCATTCTGGATCCAGCCACGTGAATAGAACAGAAAATTGGGCATTTCTGGGCTTCCTTTCGATAATAAAAACGACAATTATAAAAAAGGGCCATAACTTGGTCATTTCTTACCAGCTTTCTTATTATAACATGTTTTTGGAATTGGAACAACCATTCTAGATCTATCTCTATGATCATAATAGAAGACTGAGCTTTTTTGGGCACATTGTTTCACAGGGTTGTAAGTGAAAGTTTCTCGTCTTTTCTTTATTGTGTTTCTAACTGTGCTTTTGCAGATTCAGATCAGTAAAGTGTAACTGTTTTCAAGTTCTTCACTATTTTCCTATCATTTTTCAGTATTAGGGTTTCTTATTTCTTGACAAAATTTCACTCATTATGACTTCCAAAGTAGCTTTTGTTCCTGAATTAGTTGGTTCTAACTATCTTTCCCATAAGAGAAAGATGATTGATGTTCTCAGGAGTAAGAATATTTGGAGGCTAGTTAATGGTGAACACAAGAAACCTACTACTACTGATGATTTGGCTATATGGGAAGCTAAAATTGATCAAGCAAGGGGGCTCATTGGTCAAACTATTGTAAATAGTCTTCAGGTAAGTATTGAAGCAGAAGACAGCCCAGTTCAAGTATGGAAAATTCTTTCCTCTTTATTTGATAAATCTGATGATGTTTCTACATATTATCTTGATAAAAATCATCCAAACTAGGAATAGAGCTCTAAAATTGTCTCAAAGTACTATGAAGCAAACGTTTGATGATTTTTGTAAAGGATTGATCAATGAGCAAGAAAGGTTAATTGTTTCAGGAAAACTCACACCTAATAAAGCTCTAACTACATTTAATAAGCATCATAAGAATTTTTTTAATAATGCTAAAGGTTTAATCCTTCTAATACTAATTATGGACATGCTTCTCATGCTTCTAACGGAAATAGTAAACAGAAGAAAGTATATGATCCTTGTAAACATTGTGGTAAAACTAACCATCTTGAAAATAATTGTTTTAAAGCAAAAATTTTAATGGATAAAGCTAAAAAGAAAACTCCTCATGACTCTCAAGTAGCTTTATGTGCATCTATTGTTTTTCCTAATAATTCTTCTTTGAACGTTGAATGGATAATGGATTCTGGTGCATCTAAACATATGACTGGTGATGCTTCTTTATTTTTTTCCTATGACAACCGTAAACACATATCTCAGAAATTCTCTATAGGTGATGGTAAACAACTTCCTATATATGGTTTCGGTAATGTTAATGTTACTAATGGTCAATTGGAAGATGTTTTTCATGTTGAACATGTTATCACTCCAGGAAACTCCTCTAGGTTGCAACTCGAGGATGCCTAGTAACTTAAATATTTTTATGGTTTTCTAAGTGGATTAAGTCAGGTGACCTATAAGACCTTACACTCTCAAGACATGCATGAAACTCAATTAGGGATAAGGCTTCTAATTACCATTGTTCAGAGGTTGACAATATGGTACAGATATGGAGAACTTATCTTGCTGGCAGATC
>LPNX010343083.1:102188-159914 GCA_001517045.1 Pseudotsuga menziesii
CCTGAATAAAACCTGAATAACACATTCAAGTATAAGCACAGAAAAGACAGAAAATGGAAGTTGAACAGATGATAACAAAAGAGCTCATATTAGGTCATGAGAAATATGAGAAGCTTGACAATAGTACTGGTCTACAAGTCCCCGAAGGCGAACCCTTTCAATAAAATAAGTCTTAGGATTTATAGCCTTTACAAAAATAATCAGATCCTGAGAACTTGGATCTGATTTAATAAAAATAGACAAAATAATTGTTTTTTGCATAATTAGGTCAAAAACCCTAATTAACTACTAGTCTAACTATCTGTATAATTCGTTCACTGTTTGAACTTTCTGATAACTAAAGTAAGTACCGACAATCACTGCCACTGGTCTTCTACTGGTTAAGTCACTGTTTCACTTTGACAGTTGAGTGTTGGTGACCTTTTCTACTGTTATGTCACAACAAAACTGACGCATACCTTCCCTCATGTTTTCTTTAACGTCCTTCATCTTTATACTTCGTCCTTGAGCCATCCATGTTTTCTCAAAAATGGTCTTGTGTGTCAAAAAATGATCTTATGCCTATGTCTGCTTTCAGTGGTTAAGAGGCTAAAACATCAGAACGGTTAGCTACCGAAAGCAACGCTTTCAATGGCTAATGAACTGCCTCAGCGTCTGCCTAAGCCACTGAAAGTTCTGTTCTTCAAAAATTCTTAGGCTGCCTCCAAAATTGTTCTTTCCAGTCCATCTGCTTAGCTATATTCTTCAACAGGCTCTATATTAGGAGGGTTAACAGTAGCCTGGCTTGTTTCTGGAGGTTCAAGGCTAACTGCAGCTTTAGCTAGGGTTTCCAATGTGAGGTGGCTGCTAGGAATTTAGCTTGGCCTCCTTCATTTGTAGTTTCTGAAGACTAATCATCCTATACAATCTTGTGTTGTCTTTCAGGTACCTTTTATTTAGTCTCTTTAGGAAAATATATGTTTTTCTCTGCTCTAGGTAAGATTTATGCAGCAGCTTGTTCCTACTGGTCAATGTAGCATTATTTATCTTTACCTCTCTGACCAAAATTTCCATCTCATATACTTGCCTCAGCAATTGATTTATATTTTGAGTCTTGGGCTTGCTAGAGGAAGCCTTCTCTGCTGGTTCATCTTACTCTTTTGGTGTAGGTGCGGGTAGTTCTTCGATCTCTTCTACAACATGGAAAGCTAGGTCTGCACCTTCCTCTTGTTCTTCTTTTGAATCTGAGTAGGGCAGTTTCAAAATTTTCTCACTGTGTGTTGTGACTTCCTGGCCCTTCTCACTGAAATCCAAGTTTCTTTTGACCTTCTTGGCTTTGGAAGAGGAAGGAGGCTATTCTGCTGCTGCTGGGGATACATCCCTTCTCTTTCTTTTCCCACTTCTTGGTGTGTTGGACTTTTTGGCAGGATACTTCCCCTTTTCTTCTAGATGAAGGCCTATTTCAAAACCATTCCAAAATAGGAAATAAAGCCGTGCCATATTCCTCCTTTTCATAAATTCTTGGATCAACAGTTGGATAAGGCCATGATGAGACAGTCTGCTAGCAATCTTGGTTGGCTAGGCCTTCACTTGGTGTGCCATCTTTGCCAAACTCCTATGTAAGTAAAAAGGAAAATTCAGTGGGCTTCTCCCTGTGAAGTGGTTCATCAATTTAAAATGGTAAATCATAGCTCTTTTATATCTCCCTTCACATGTTATGTAGACCACAATGGCATTCAACAGTTTCTTCCACCTCTCTTCTAGCCAGGAGGATGGTACACTTTTCTTCCACACCACCTCCCTATGCTCAAGCTTTAGGTAAGATCTGAACTCTACATCTTTTGGTATGGTAGTCTTAAACCACTTCTCTCCTGTGCTAGGGAGTTTAGTCACTTCAGTAATTAGGGTTTCATCTATCAGGAATTCTTCTTTACCTATGAATACCTTGGAGCCATCAAAGGAGAGGGAAAATGCCTCAGCCACCTGCTAGTGTGAACCTTGAAACTTCTCACAAAATCTATATCAGCCAGCATCCTTAAAAAATTGACAGACCTCTGGATGTGCCTCTAGGCAGCTGATGTCTCCCAAATCCTTCCTGAGAGCAGTTTCTCCCTTCTTCATCTTGTTGAATGCCACTCCTGGGTACCTGCAACAAATAAATTCAATTTCTGTAGGATAGTGTTTTAGCAGGATGCTTCTCTAAGATGGCTTTCTAGTGGAGAGAAATGCCAAAGTTGAGGGTGGGTTGTACTGAAGATTTGGCAGTAATTATGAGGGATTTATCTTGCATGATTGATGCTGAGGTCAGAGGGTGATGGCTCTTATTTGATCCTTTTGAGACCCCTTCCCAGAAATTATGTTAAAATCAACCCTGGACACTCATTTGGATTTTCTGCAGTTTGGTGGACAGATGGAGAGAGAAGGAGGGTTTCATCACATCAGTCATTATCAGTTTCAAATAATGACCTCCTTACTCATTTCCTCACGCAGTTATGCATCCTCCTATCTTTTCAGTGGTTTATCACACCCTTTACTAATCATTATTTTGCTAACGGGGTCTGATTTGATATATTTCTAACTGTTTCTCTCTTTTATGTTTTCGGTAGTTAACAACCTTTGGGAATTTGTCTGCTAGCCACTGAAAAGATGGCTTTCAGTGGCTAATGAAATGATATCCCTTTTTCCCAAGCCACTAAAACTATTTTCCCATTGTCATGGTGAAACCTGGCTTTCGGTGGATAGTTCCCTCACCGAATATTCCTTTTAACCACTGAAAGCCCATTTTGGTGGCTAATGAAACGTAAGAGCCTTTTCCTAAGCCACCGAAACCACTTTTTCCCCAACTCCTTTTTGGATTCTTTCAGTGGTTAACGCCCTTCTTGAACTGTTCGCTAAGCTGTCAAAAGCAACACTTTTTGGTGGATAATGAGATGTTTGAAGTCTCGCCTAAGCCACTGAAAGTGCTTTCACCATTTACTCGCTCGAGCCCGCTTTATGTGGTTAACCTTTATCTTGCGTTAAACTATTAGCTGTCGAAACAATTCCTTTCAGTGGCTAATGAGCTATTAAGAACCCCGCCTAAGCCATCGAAAGCTAAAACTTCCAATTTCTTCAACCATAGCACAAACAGATACCTTCAATTTATTAGTCATCTTCAAATATTTCATGACATGACTCGAATTCTTCATACTATCAAAATAAATTTATTTTGGGAGATAACATCTGGCTCCTACTTGGGGATGGGAACCTCCCTGTGAGGTCCCAAGAACCCCAGACCAAAATGCCTTTCCTTGAAAATAACTAAAAACTGAATACTATCATTTACTATTCCATTGGGCATGGAGTTTATTATGTAAGCAAAAACAACCTACTAACTACTAATTTACAATAACAAGGCCTCAGAGCCTCAAATAAAGTAAAGTTTCAGAAAATTCCCATTCACTGGGCCATCAAACACCTCTTCCTCTTCCAGATTCTGCAATTCGAAGGTGTTATTCTTCTGTACCTAAGCTATGACAAAAGGGCCAATCCACAAAGAGTCAAACTTTCCATGTTTTCCCTTGTCCTGCCTGATAGTATCCCACTTGAGGATCCAATATCCAACCTGAAAGTTGTCCACTTTTTCCCTTTTTTCAAACATGACCTTGATCCTCTATTGATGGGCTTTTGATTTTCCTATCACTTGTTCCCTGACTTGCTGCAACTCCACCAAATCCATCATCCTCCTCACCATATCATTTGGTTCATCTTCCTCTTTGTGAAAGAATTTTTCCACTAGAAGAATTAGATGAATGGGAAAAATGGTCTCAGTACCATAAACTAATTTGAATGGAGAAGTCCATATAGATCTTTTATCTATTACCCTATCAACCCATAAAGCAAACTTTAGCTTAGAATCCCAGCTTTTCTGATTTGTCTCCAATAGTTTTCTGATGATCCTGACTAGGATTTTGTTGGATGACTCAGCTATGCCATTTCCTTGAGGATAATAAGATGTGGAATGCACTAGCTGAATACCCATTGACTCACACATTCTAACCAATGCCCCGGCTTTGAAAGTTGGTGCATTATCGGTCACTAACCTTACTAGGTAGCCAAACTTGCTAAAGATATTATCATATAAAAACTTCATGATGACTTGATGAGTGGCATTCTTGGTGGGTACTACCTCTATCCACTTGGTAAAGTAGTATGTGGCTACTAGGATCCATTTATGTTGCCCACTGAAAGATGGATTTATTTCACCTATGAAATCAAAACCCCATTGCTGGAAAGGCTCATTCACTACAATAGGCCTAAGGGGCAAGGATTTGAGATGCTTCTCCCTATAAATATTTGGCACTGGTCATAGGCCCTTACAAAGGTACATACATAAGCAAAAAGGACTAGCCAATAGTACCCTACCATCAGGATCTTGTGGGCTGTAGTCTTCCAATAATGATGGCCCCCACATGTGCTGGAATGAAAGTGATGCATGACCTGATTTGATTCTTCTTTATCTAGAAATATCAACAAAACCCCAAACAGATCTTTACAGTACAACAGTTTATCAACTATGCAAAATCTAACATATTTTAATTTAAGAGCTCGTGCTTGATTAGGAGTGAGACCAAGAGGAAATTCTAATTTTTGCAAAAAATGAATAATACCTGAGTACCACTCACATGAAGACAAGTTTTCAGCCACTGGTTGAATTTCATTCTGATCTTGAACTCCCTCTGCTACTACTATAGTTTGCAATTGTTTTGAATTGACACAAGTGAAGTTTATCCCCATTAGTTCACAGTTTTCTTTAGCCATGAGTTTGGCTAAACCTAGTCCTTTTACTATCTTAGTGGGCTTCACCTCTATATCAAACTCAATGAGCTTGGCAATCCACTTAGCTCTCTTTCCATCAATGTTAGGCTGAGTCAAAACATCCTTCACAGCAGCTGAAGGGACATATGCAAGAAATTTTGCATGGAGAATGTAAATCCTGAAGGTCTTCGATGACTTGATGAGAGCATAAGCCTGTTTCTCAATTGGATTATAATTCAGCTCAACATCTCTCAAGGTTTCTCTGAATAATGCAATTGGATGATCAAGACCCTCATCATCTTTTTGTAAAAGCACAACTTCCGCTATGTCATATGATGCAAAGGAGAAAATATAAAAAATCTTGGTATAGTTCAGACTAATCAGGGTTGGGGCCTCCATGATAGCCTTCTTGATGTCTTCAAAAGAGATTCTTTCCTGATCTGTCCATTTTATTTCTGCATCCTTTTTCAGCATGGTTGTTATGTGCTTTACCAGCTTCGAGAATTTAGGGATGAACCTCTTGACAAAGTTTATCTTACCCAAAAAGGACTGAATATTCCTTTTTGACCTTAGTATGGATAGCTTTTGGATTGCTTCCACTCTTACCAGATCAATCTTTACACCTTCAGCTGAGACTATGTGACCTAGGAGTTTCCCTTCACTGAGTGCAAACTAGGATTTCTTAGGGTTGAGTGATATTCCAAACCTCCTGCACTTTAGAAATACCCTCCTCAAATGCTGCAAATGGTCATGATGGCTGTGAGAGTAAAAAGTTAGGTCATCCAAGTATATAAGCACAAATTTACCTTTCAACCCTTCAAAATCTAGATCCATGGCTCTATGAAAAGTATCCCCAGCATTCATCATCCCAAATGGCATTTTAGCATATATGAAAGTGCCCTAGGGGGTGGTAAAAGCAGTCTTCTCTTGGTCATCAGGGTGCACAACAACTTGGTTGTATCCAGAGAAGCCATCTAGGAATGACATGACACTAGCCCCTGAGACTCTTTGCAACAGGTGTTCCATCTTGGGCAGTGGATAGTTGTCTTTTTTGGAACATTTTTTCAGGTTTATAAAATCCACACACAACCTGATTTCCCCATTCTTATTCCTTACCACCACTAGGTTTGCAATCCACTTGGAATACCTGAGGGGGATTATGATTTTGGATTTGAGGAGCTTATGGATTTCTTTTTCAATTAGAGGCAGTAGCAGAGGACTGATGGATCTTAGCTTCTGCTTAAAAGGGATGGTTTCCTTTTCCAAAGGAATCATGTGTTGGATGATATTGGTGTCATAGGTTTTCAGGTCACTGTACTCCCAGGAAAAGATATCAGCAAATTCTTTTCTCAGGCTGCAAAATTTGGAACTCTAATCAACATTCAACTCAGTGGACAAATTTATCAGTTTTGGATGGCTTTGGCTACCTATGTTTTTCTCTTGGACAGCAGAGTCTTGCTCCTTTTTTGGCAGGCTTGAAAGGGATGTCATTATGATAAAAAAACTCTTCCATAGGTACTAGACCCTGAGGTATATAATTGCTGGGTAATTGGACAATATTCTGATCAGCTACTTTATCTTTCAACTTGAGCTATTGGGATTCCTCCATGTTTAGGTTTTCTTGATCTATATGTATATCAGAGAATTCATCTACTAGTTGAAGGAATTTACTAAGCTCATCATCATTCTCAAACACCTTCCAAACTTTGACATTATCTGGCAGGGAAGGTATGTACTTGACCTGAACATCATAGCTGAGCTTAGGAGGTAAAGGAGGAACAAACATACTTGCAGAGACAGCCAGTGAATCGGCCAGGTGATTCAAAGCCCTAGGTATATATGACAGTTCAAAAACATAAAGGAGTCTCTGAGTTTCCATACCTCATCCCTGTAGGCCTTCAATCTAACATTTTTTGCTTGAAAAGTGTTGTTGAACTACTATATAATAAGGTATGCATCTCCAAAGATTCTCATGCACATGATCCCCATATCCTTGGCATCTTTAACTCCTAGTAGTAAGGATTCATATTCTGCTATATTGTTAGTGGTTTTAAAGTCAAGCTTATAAGATAGATGAATATTCTCTTTGGATGGAGAGATCAATACTACACCTGCACCTGCTGAGATTTGAGTGCTAGCCCCATCAAAATACATGTTCCAGACTGCTATGGTCACTTATTTGGGTTGTTGACAGGTGGGCTTGGTAAGATGGACTGGTGTTTGCTAAGAATCTTCTATTTGCAGAATGCATGATTCAAAATCAATGTCTACTGCATAGATGGGGTGGTTCACTGAATTCCTTTCATTGCTTATCATGTAGGAAAGCTGATTTTCTTTGTAAAGCCTCTTGGTCTCCTCTCCAAACATGGGGATTGTGGCATATGTAAGGTCCATATGAAGGGTGTCCCCTAGCCTTTTACTCCATGATCGAGATAGCAAGAGACCAAATTTGGGAGGGATATCAGCTACTATAATGTCCATCATGATGTTTTTTGAAGGTAGCTAAGATAGGTTTACAATAAGGTCTCTGATGAGGCCCAGGCACTTGACCTTTCTGGAGTCAAAGGAGAACAAATCATGGTAGGGCTTTGTAATGCTGAGACCAAGCTCATCCATCACAACTTTTGGCATTATGTTATGGGAAGCTCCTGAGTCCAGCAGACAGCTATGAAGGACTTTATCATGGATATTCAGGGATATGTAGAAAGGTGGGAATGAATCCTTTAGGTCTTTGATCATAGGGCCTAGGGTTACAATAGGGTTGTCATCTTGCAGATTTACAAAGTCAGCATCAATATGTACCTTTGTTTGAAGAGAATTGAGTATGGAAGATTTGAATGCATCATTTTTCATCAGCTCAATTAATGGGAAATGGATCTTCAATTTCTGAATCTTTGACTCAAGGTTGAAAGAATAATGCAGTCTATTAGGAAACCTTATCTCATGTACTGGAGCTTTGAGTTAGACATGGTCAGGGCTTGATGAAGGTGCTAGTTTTTGCAATGGTTTGGAAATGATAGCCATTTTCTTTGGTAAAATAGTAGCCTCTTATTTGGTGTAGTGGGTTGCTTGACAGGAACAACATTCTTATTAAGAGGAGCAACTAGCTTGGACCTTAGATTATACCCCCCTTGAACATCAACCTGATATGCTTCTTCTTCACTGATATGCTCATCAATTAGAGCTTCCTCATATTCTACCTGTGTCAGAAAAGAATAGTCAACTTCATCTTCCATGCAGTGGATGTGTTCTTCATCCTCTCCTTCTTCCTCGATGAACTCTTGCTCTTCTTCTAGTACAACATTCTGAAATGGAGCTCTGATTCTCTGATCTTGGTCTTGATTTTTACCTTCTAAGGATTTGAACTGGGGGGTTGCCTCTTCTATAAGGGACAAACTTAGGGTTTCAAGGAACAAAATCACTTGGCCTTTTACCTCTCATATGTATATGTTCTCAATCCTTTAGCTTAGACATTTCAGTAGTCAGGTTATCTAACAGTTTGGTCATTTTTTCAATCTTGTTCTCTGATGAAGAATCCCCAATAGGGTCTGCTGGCTGATTCTTCTTGTCTATCTTTCCTTTGACCTTCTGAGATGCCACAATGTTAGATTCTACCTCTAAGGCATCATCCTGCATGAGTGATAAGGAGGCAGACCTCCTTTCTCTAAGAAGCAGGCAGAAATCTGAGTCAAGGGCATTTGCATACGTTATCCTGGTTGAGGTATCAGTGGGGATCTTGTTGTACATATTTTTGAACCTCTTGGTGAAGTTGGAGACAGACTCCCCATTCTCTCTTTTCAAGTTTCTGAACTCTGTGATATAATAGAGGTGATCTCTCCTCTCTCCCCAATGTTTTAGAAATATGTCATCTAGGGATTCAATGCCTACTATTGATCCAGCATGTAGCTCTTTGAACCATTTCCTAGATTGACCATCTAGTCTTTGTACAAATTTCCTACTCCACACATATTCTTGTTCTATACTAGTATTCTCGGCATAAATATAAAATGCCTCTAGATGTTCTTCAGCTGTGAAATCTCTCTTTCCTATGAACTTAGGCATGTACTTGAGGTAGTCTCTAGTGGGCATGGCCGACAGAGGGTTAGGAAAATTTAGGGGGGAATACCTAGCTACTAGGATCCTTCCCATTTTGGTCAATTGAGGGGCAACCATATTGGAAATGGATATGGAAAGGGTGGAGGAAGGTATTACTAATGTAGGTAGTAGCTGAAAAGGTGGTGTTGGTAAACTTATCCTAGTGGAGTCACCAGGGATTGGATCTTCACAAGCAGCAGTGCTTGAATATGACCAAACCCTAAAGTTTTCTGATGTATTTATAAATTCCTAAGAATTAAGTGTTTAAGCAGAAGAAATAATAGCAGAAATATTTCTTGAAATACCTGATGTAACTTCCTTTGCAGCACTGTTGGTATGCCTTAATGAAGCCCTAGCTCTTCTCAAAATCTCTTCTGGATCTGAAACCGGTGTTGCTGGTGGCACTTGAGGAATTGCTCTGGTACTTGGTATTCTTGAAGCCACCTTATTTCAATGGATTCACCAAATAGATGATTACAACCAGAATAGTGTCCAATCTTTGTCTATCATCAAAGCAAGGATCTATGTTGTTTCCCAGGGAATCTGAGCTTCGGTCTCCTCTCCCCAGCAACGGCGCCAATTTGTTATCACTCCAAGAAACTCCTCTAGGTTACAACTTGAGGATAACTGGTAACTTAAATATTTTTATGGTTTTCTAAGTGGATCAAGTCAGGTGACCTATAAGACCTTACACTCTCAAGACATGCATGAAACTCAATCAGGGATAAGGCTTCTAATTACCACTATTCAGAGGTTGAAAATATTGTGCAGAGATGGAGAACTTATCATGCTAGCAGATCCATACGTAAAAAAGATATATATAAATGGCTAATCATGACAAGGAAATAACTTATAATTCAAATCACATCAATATGCCATTAGGGTGACAGCTATCAGACATTAATTAACCTGAATAAAACCTGAATAACACATTCAAGCATAAGCATAGAAAAGATAGAAAATGGAAGCTGAATAGATGATAATAAAAGAGCTTATATTAGGTCATGAGAAATATGAGAAGCTTGACAATAGTATTGGTCTACAAGTCCCCGAAGTCAAACCCTTTCAATAAAATAAGTATTAGGCTTTATATCCTTTACAAAAATACTCAGATCCTGAAAACTTGGATTGATTTAATAAAAATAGACAAAATAATTGTTTTTTGTATAATTAGGTCAAAAAACCTAATTAACTACTAGTCTAACTATCTCTAGAATTCGTTCACTATTTGAACTTTCTGATAACTAAAGTAAGTACTAGAAATCACTACCACTGGTCTTCTGCTGGTTAAGTCACTGTTTCACTTTGATAGTTGAGTGTTGGTGACCTTTTCTACTGTTATGTCACAGCAAAACTGAATCATACCTTCCCTGATGTTTTCTTTAGCATCCTTCATCTTTATACTTTGTCCTTGAGCCATCCATGTTCTCCCAAAACTGGTCTCGTGTGTCAAAAATTGATCTTATGCCTCTGCCTTCTTTCGGTGGTTAAGAGGCCAAAACATCGGAATAGTTAGCTTCCGAAAGCAGTGCTTTCGGTGGCTAATGAACTGCCTCAATGTTTTCCTAAGCCACCAAAAGCCCTGTTCTTCAAAAATTCTTAGCTTGCCTCCAAAATTGTTCTTTATAGTATGTCTGCTTAGATTTCTTCTTTAGTAGGCTCTATATTAGGAGGGTTAACAACATCCTGGCTTGCTTTTGGAGGCTGAAGGCTAACTGCAGCTTCAGCTAGGGTTTCCAATGTGAGGTGCCTACTAGGGTTTAGCTTGGACTCCTTCATCTGTAGTTTCTGAAGACTAATCATCCTATACAATCTTGTGTTGTCTTTTAGGTACCTTTTATTTAGTCTCTTTAGGAAAATATACCTTTCTCTCTACTCTAGGTAAGAATTATGCAGCAGCTTGTTCCTATTGGTCAATGTAGCATTATTTCTCTTTACCTCTCTGACCAAAATTTCCATCTCATATACTTGTCTCAGCAACCGATTTATCTTTTGAGTCTTGGGATTTCTAGAGGAATCCTTCTCTACTGGTTCATCTTGCTCTTTTGGTGTAGGTGATGGTAGTTCTTCTATCTCTTCTACAACCTACAAAGATAGTTCTACACCTTCCTCTTGTTCCTCTTCTGAATCTGAGTAGGGTAGGTTAAAAATGTTCTCACTATGTGTTGTGACTTCCTGGCCCTTCTCACTGAAATCCAAGTTTCTTTTGACCTTCTTGGCTTTGGAAGAGGAAGGAGTTTGTTTTGCTGCTGCTGGGGTTATAGCCCTTCTCTTTCTTTTCCCACTTCTTGGTGTGTTGGAATTTTTGGCAGGAGACTTCCCCTTTTCTTCTGGTTGAAGGTCTATTTCAAAAACATTCCAAAATAGGAAATAAGGCCATGCCATGTTCCTCCTTTTCATCAATTTTTGGATCAGCAGTTGGATAAGGCCATGATGAGACAGTCTGCTAGCAATATTGGTTGGCTGGGCCTTCACCTGGTGTGCCATCTTTTCCAAACTCTTGTCTAAGTAAAAATGCAAATTCAGTGGGCTTATCCCTGTGAAGTGGTTCATCAATTTAAAATGGTAAATCATAGCTCTATTATATCTCCCTTCACATGTTATGCAGACCACAATGGACTTCAGCAGTTGTTTCCACCTCTCTTCTAGCCAAGAGGATGGTACACTTTTCTTCCACACCACCTCCCTATGCTCCGGCTTCAGGTAAGATCTAAACTGTACATCTTTTGGTATGGTAGTCTTAAACCACTTCTCTCCTGTGCTAGGGAGTTTAGTCACTTCAATAATTAGGGTTTCATCTATCAGGAATTTTTCTTTACCTATGACTACCTTGGAGCCATCGAAGGATAGGGAAAATACCTCAGCCACCTTCTTGTGTGAACCTTGAATCTTCTCACAAAACCTATAGAATCCAACATCCTTAAAAAATTGACAGAACTCTGGATGTGCCTCCAGGTAGCTCATGTCTCCCAACTCCTTCTTGAGAGCAGGTCCTCCCTTCTTCATCTTGCTGAATTCCACTCCTGGGTACTTGTAACAAATAAATTCAAGTTTAGTAGGATAGTGTTTTGGTAGGATGCTTCTCTGAGATGGATTTCTGGTGGAGAGAAATTCCAAAGTCGAGGGTGGGGTGTACTAAATATTTGGCACTGATTATGAGGAAATTATCCTACATGATTGATGCCGAGGTTAAATGGTGATGGATCTTGTTTGATCTTTTCGAGACCCCTACCCAATAATTATGTTAAAATCAAACCTGGACACTCATTTGGCTTTTCTGCAGTTCGGTGGACAGATGGAGGGAGAAGGAGGGTTTCATCACATCAGTCATTATCAGTTTCAAATAATGGCCTGCTTACTCATTTCCTCACACAGTTATGTAGCCTCCTATCCTTTCAGTGGTTTATCACTCCCTTTACTGATCGTTATTTTGCTGACGGGGTTTTATTTAATATATTTCTAACTGTTTCTCTCTTTTACCTTTTCAGTGGTTAACAGCCTTTAGGAATTTGTCTGCTAGTCGCCGAAAAGATGGATTTCGGTGGCTAATGAAATGATATCCCTTTTGCCCACGCCACCGAAACCGTTTTCCCATTATCGTGGTGAAACTCAACTTTTGGCGGATAGTGGCCTCACCGAATATTCCTTTTAACCACCGAAAGCCCGTCCTTTCAGTGGCTAATGAAACATAAGAGTTTTCTCCTAATCCACTGAAGCCGATTTTTACCTAATGCCTTTTTTCCTGCTTTCGGTGGTTAACTCCCTTCTTGAATTGTTCACTAAGTTGCTGAAAGCAACACTTTTCAGTTGCTAATGATATGTCTTAACTCTCGCCTAAGCCATCGAAAGTGCTTTCACCATTTACTCGCTCGTGCCCACTTTCGGTGGTTAACCTTTATCCTGTGTTAAACTATTAGCTGCTAAAACAACGCCTTTTGGTGGATAATATGCTATTAAGAACCCCGCCTAAGCCACCGAAAGCTAAAACTTCCAATTTCTTCAACCATAGCAAAAACAAAGACCTTCAATTTATTAGTCATCTTCAAATCTTTCATGACATGACTTGAATTCTTCATACTATCAAAATAAATTTATTTTGGGAGATAACAGAACACATGCCCATTAACTTACTTTCTATTTATCATGCTTGTTAAAAAGGGTTTAAATTTGAAGCCTGGCCTGACAAATATGTTCTTAAAGATATCAATCAAAATTTCAAAGTAGTTTCTTCTGATCCTGTTGATCATACTGCTGGTCTATATAAATTTGTTGGTTTTAACTCAACTAAAAGACAACCTTTTTATTCCTATGTTTCCCACGCTGATGAACAAATTAAATTATGGCATGAAAGATTATGTCATTTGAATTATGGTAAAATGCAATTGTTAACTAAAATGGTACTTTTATTAATGAATTTAGTAGAAAATCATGGGTTTATTTCGTGAAAAATAAAAATGAAGTTTTTTCAATATTTCAAATTTTTAAATCTTTGGTTGAAAATGAGTATGGTAAGAAGATTAAGACTTTAAGATAAAATGATGTGGGGGAATTTGTTAAGAATTAATTTGAATCATTTTTATCCAAACATGATATTCAACACCAAAAGACTATACCTTACACACCTCATCAAAATGGTGTTGCTGAAAAGAAAAATAGAAATTTAGTTGAAATGGCTAGATGTATGCTTTATTCTAAAGGATTACATAAAAAAATTTGGGATGAAGTTGTAAGTTGTGAAAACTTTATTTTAAATAAGTTCCTACAAAATACGTTATGCATGTTACCCCCGAGGAGAAATTGAATGGCCAAAAACCTGATATTAGTAACTTTAAGGTGTTTGGTTGTGAATGTTGAGCTCATATTCCTGATGATAAATGGAAAAAGTTATATCCCAAGTCTCACAAATGTATATTCATTGGTTATTCTGAGGATTCTAAGGCTTACAGGTTATTTGATACCTCCAATCAGAGTGTTATCATCCAAAGGGATGTTCACTTTGCTGAAGTATCTTCACCACCTAAGTCTGTCGATCCTCATGTTACACTGAATATCCCATTGTCTCCTGTTACTCCTATCTCGGTTTCTTCTTCCATTTCTGTGCCTGTTTTTTATCCTAGTTCACCCTCTTCTTCAAGTATTCCACTTGAATGTACTGAAGCTGAAGAAACTTTTGTTTCCTCTAACCTTCCTGTTTGGGCCTGGAAAAATATTGAATCTACAAGTAGTGAGATCGGTAACCCTTTCGAACCTCATAGAACTAGATGTAACTTTTCTATTATGACCAAAGTTTTGGCCACATATGATCCTACCTCTTATGCTCAAGCTCAAGGTAAACCTCAATGGGAAAAAGCTATGACTCTTGAGTATGAGTCTCTTATGAAGAACAAGACTTGGTCTCTTGTTCATCTTCCTATTGGTAAGAATTTAGTTGGATGTAAATGGGTTTATAAAACTAAGTTCACTGTAGAAGGACATATTGAAAAGTATAAATCTAGGTTAGTTGCAAAATGTTTTAATCAACTTGAAGGTATAGATTATAATCAAACTTTTGCTCCTGTTGCTAAAATGAACACAATAAGAACCATTTTATCTATTGCTTCATCTTATAAATGGGAAATACACCAAATGGATGTTAAAAGTGATTTTTTAAATGATGATCTTAATGAATAAATTTATATGCAACAACCTCCTAGTTTTATTAATGCTGAATCATCAAATTTAGTATGTACATTACACAAGTCTTTATATGGTCTCAAACAAGAACCTAGGGCTTGGTATGATAAAATTGATGCATATTTTTTGAAGAATGGTTTTAAGTGTTGTATATCTAATCCAAATCTGTATGTTCATAACTTTGGTACTAATATTCTCATTGTTTTTTTATATGTAGATGATCTAATCATCACAAGCAGCCAGCTTACATTAATTCAAAATCTAAAAAGTGATCTTCAAAAGCAGTTTGAAATGATTGACCTTGGCTTATTGCATTATTTCTTGGGTCTTCAAATCTGGCATATGGAAGATGGTATGTTTCTCTCTCAGTCGAAGTATGCTACAGATCTGTTGGCTCATTTCCATATGAGTGATTGTAAATCTGCTCCTACACCATTTCAGTCTGGTGTAAAGTTAACTGTTGAGTGTACCACACCACTTGTTGACGCTAATCTTTATCGTCAGCTTGTAGGCAGTTTGATATATTTAATGCACATCTGACCAAATCTCTCTTTTGCCGTCAGTTTGGTTTCTTGATTCATGCAGCAACCTCATGAAAGTCATTGACAGGAAGCCAAGAGGATTCTGATATATTTACAGGGGACATTACACGATGGTGTTTTTTATTTGAGAAATACTACAATTTCACTCTCTCATTACACAAATTCTAATTGGGCAAGTGACAGTTCTGCTCGACGGTCCACTACTGGTTATGTATTTCAACTTGGTTCAGGTTCGATTTCTTGGTTGAGTAAGAAAGTGAATACTCTTTCTTTATCTTCATGTGAAGCATAATATAGAGAAACCAAATAAGCAGCTAAAGAAGTAGTTTGGTTACGACATGTTCTTACAGATCTTGGTCTGGCTCCAAAATCGTCCACTGCGTTGAAATGTGACAATCAGGGTGCAATCCATCGTGCATATAATCTGGTATATCACTCAAAGAAAAATCATCTCGACCTTGATGCTCATTACATTTGTGGACTTGTGGTATATGGTATTATTTCTTTGCAGTATTGTCCTACCGAGCAACAGGCAGCATATATCTTCACCAAATCCTTCACCGAGGTGAAGTTTGTGCATCTTCGTTCCTTTCTTGGAATGAAGTTGTCATCAAGGGGGAGCAGTAATGAATCCCTCCTTCCTTAGTGTTAGTATGGTCCCTTCTCCCAACCATTTTTAATGGGGAGTGTTGGAATATATTATATTCCTTGGAAGGTAACAATGTCTTTGTATTATGTCTAAAGTTGTCTACAATCTTATGTAAAAGAGTAGTACATTTAACCCATAGTTATATGGTGTTTTATTTACTTGTGTAGAGTATTTGTCCATGGTATTGTATTAAGAGATGTTATTTTGGAGAATTATATTATCCCATATGCAATATGTGAGAGTAATTCCTCCTCATCTCTTAGTATAGAATAGGGTCAAGTGAGTCTCTACATATAATGTATTCTTGATGTAGTAGTGGTACTATTATGAAACTATAGTACATAATCTATATTCTTTGGATTATTTGTGCTTTGCTCTCTTGAAATATCGGAGAAGACATTCTGGAGATAATAGAAGACTACCTTCCCATGGATGTAACCCATTAGGGTGAACCACATATATCGGTGTTCTCTTGTCTTTTTCTTTTCCTGTTCTTATCTTTTATGATTTGTTGTTAGTTTCTTAGATAGGTTAACTAGTTTAGCTTGACTCTACTATTCTAACACTTTCCACATACCTTTTAAATGAACTCCTCTTCTTGGTACTTTGGTTTACAAGAAAATTCGATAACAAATTGGGATACTTTTGAAAGAGTGTTTACAAGCAAGTTTGGTAGTCAAAGAACCATTGCCACTCTCACGAAAGAATTGCTAGCTCTAAGGATGGAAAATAAAGAGAAAGTGAAAGATTTTAACCAGAGGTTTACCGCCCATTTGAATAATTTCAGTTCTAAATAAAACCTGCTGAAGAAACTTTAATGGAATATTATACTTCGGCACTAAGTGCTAACATAGAAATGTTTGTTAAGAGGTCAGTGAAGCCTTCTTTGGCTGAAACTTATGAAGAAGCAATCAAAGTAGAAGCTGAGCTTGAAAGCATAAACAAACATTTTGCAGAACCTGAAATAAAAACTTTCATTGGTAAAAAGCCTTTATTATTAACAAGACCTAAGGAAGAACATTCAACATAATTGGAAAGTGTAGTTAAGATGGTACAAAAGTTATCCAATAAAATTTTTGACCTGGAGAAAGATAAAGAGGCTAGTTCATCCAAGAAACAATTCAAGATTTATTATCAGAGGAAAGAAGAAGGTGGGGCATCCCAATCACCGGTATTTCCTTCTGTTGTTTTAAACTTTAATGAAGTAGGAGTGGACAATTTTTGCACATTTCATCAAGAGCCTCATTCTAAAATAAATTGTCCACAGTGGATTAACTCCATGACTTTGGTTATGAACCAATTATTAGATTTTAAATTAACAGAGCCTGTAGTTGAAGAGGAAAAGGAAAATAAACCAGAGGAAGCACCTGAAGAAACTAACAGGGTTTTGTGGGATTGTATGTCTACACTGGGATTGGATGAAGAATAATCTACTGAAAATATTCAACTTTTAGCGGTTAATGTCACAACTAGAATCAAAGGGCCAATAATGGATGAAATCCTATTACTACCTAAGATTAAAAGGATACAGGAAAGTATGAAGAAGAATAGCAGTAATATCCAAATACCACCTAAGTCTGATTTGACCAACACAAAAGACAAAGTTACAACTATAAATAAACCTGTGAAGGTTGTGGAGAGTAAAATAGAGAGTAGTAAGAAAGAACATTAGATGGGATTCATATGGAAATTAAACCCAGGTGATAGATCAATTGCACTCACAAAATTACTAATCAAACATGCAAATTTACACACAAAGGAGACTGAAATTGGAGCATAACACTAATCTATATCGAATAAGTGTACAATAGCCAACCTTGTGAAGTCATAGGCTACTGTAATAAATAATTACATGAGATATTCAAATGCATAAGGATGCCATTCGAAATAGTCAAAAGCAGGATTACTAAATCTAGTCAAATGACCCATAGGTGCATAAAGAAGTTTCCAAATCTGCCTAGGAGCTCATGAATTGGCAAAGTCAAGTAGGCAAGATAATAGGTGATGGAAAGAAAACTCATACATGCTTTTATTAGGAGAAAATAATGGGGGATGATGAGGGCAAAAAACAAGTCAACTGCACCTAGTCTTACTTTCCCTTTTGCCATAAAACTCAGTAAAGCAGGCAATAAAGTAGAAAAAGCAGACATGCGCTAGGGATGATCTGGAATAAATTAGATATGCTAAATATGGATTCCAAAAGATTTCCCAAGCACTCCATGACTTAGTTTTATCAAGTTTGACTTCTAGGACATGTGGAATATTGGAAACTAAGCAAATAAGACAAAAAAGGATTAATTAATTTCTAAGGTAGCTAACTATGTGTTGATTATTCTAACACCCCCACTTAAGCCTAACTTATAAGTAAATATCAAAAAAATATAGGGCCTAGCAACAAGGCTTAGTCACCTTTTACATACTGCATGTCCATTTAACCAAGGAAAGAGGCAAAAACCCAGTGGAAAAATCCTCCCTTAAACATGGACAGTAAAACAAAATTTGAAAATATTGTCATCAATCATGCTTCACAGCATGATCAGCAATCCTGAGCAGTGATTTGAGATTGTTGAATGCCTTCTCACAAAAAAATTTGGTGAAGATGGCAGCTACTTGTTCTGAAGATGCACAAAAGAGTAGGTGAATGGTGCCATCATGCACAAGATGTCTGATGTAGTGCATATGGATCTCAATGTGTTTGGTTCTCTGTCTCTGAACTGGATCATTATAGATTTGAATGGTCCTCTGATTATCACAATAGATAATAGTTGAGAACCCTGATTCAAATCCACACTCACCAAGTAACCCCTGCAACCATAAACATTGAGTTGCTGCATTTACAACTCCTCTGTACTCTGTTTCTGTAGATGAGAGTGCAATGGCACTCTATTTCTTGGTTGACCAGCTAATTGGTCCTTCAGCAAGCATGAACACATATCCTGATGTTGACTTTCAATCTGTGTTGTCACCTGCCCAATTACTGTCAGTAAACCCAATCAAATCAAGATCAGATTTAGCTTTGTAGAAGATCCCATGAGTTCTTGTTCCCTAAACAAAGTTAAGGATCCTTTTGGCTGCTCTCCAATGGATCTCATGAGGCTGATCCATGTATCTTGAAGCCACACTTACTGCATAATAAATATCAGGTCGAGTGTGTGTAAGGTACAAAAAACACCCAATCAGTTGTCTATACAGTGTATTATCTACCATAGGAGAAGAACCTGCTTCTTCAAGCTTAACTCCTAAAAGGAAGGGAGTCTTGCTTGTCTTGCAATAGTTCATGTTGAACTTGTTCAGAAAATCCAAAGCATACTTGGACTGATGTAATTTTATTCCATGTTGGTATTGAGCAATTTTCAGACCCAAAAATTGGCTCAACAACCCCAAATCAATCATAGAAAATTCATGGTTCATTGCATCCTTCAAGGAGGAAATTTATTTCTTTAAGCTTCCTATGATCGAAAGGTCATCCACATACAAGAAAATAATCACCAAAGAACCATGAATCAGCTTCAAATAAACATTTGGATCAGACTTGCATTGAACAAAACTCAATGACAGTAGAAAGCCATCAATCTTGGCATACCAAGCCCTGGGGGCTTGCTTAAGCCCATACAATGATTTATTTAGCCTGCACACAAAATATGGATTAGTAACAAACCTTTGAGGCTGATGCATTTAAATCTCTTCAGTAAGATCTCCATTCAGTAAATCACACTTCACATCCATGTGATGTACCTCCCATTGCTTCGAAGCTGCAATGGCTAAGGCTAGCCTGATGAAGTCCATCTTTGCCATTGGTGCAAAGGTCTCATTGTAGTCAATACCATGTACCTATGAGTAGCACTTAGCTACCAATATTGCCTTATATTTCAAAGGTGAACCATCAGTAGAAAACTTAGTTTTTAAAACCCACTTACATTGAACTAGCTTCCTCCCTGGGGGAAGATCAACCAGCTCCCAAGTGTTGTTCTTCTGGAGTGAGCTGAATTCTTCTTTCATGGCTGCTTTCCATATTGGATCATGTGTTGAATATTCATATGTCTATGGGTTTGATTCAACCATCATATAGCATTTCTCTATAAACAAAGGGTCTTTCATGCTCAGGGCACTCTCAAACTGAGATCTAGTCCTCCTAGGATCACTAGGATTTCCAGCTAGTTCCCAAGCTGTATGAATGGTATTTGCTGCCCATTTTTATCTTGTAGGACTGTTAGGATATTCAATTAAATCATCATTATCATAAATATCATAATCATCAAACTCGTTTGTCTCTTCACTTCCATTCAATGGTTCTGGTGGTGAAGAAGACTCTCCAACTTCAACTGCTGCTAAAGGCTCTTCTTGGAACTGAATAGTCCTTTCAATGAAGGATTTGTTTGTGCTAAAATTGATCAGCTTGTACCCTTTTGAATATTTAGAGTACCGAACAAATAGACACTCTTGGATTTGGGGCCTCAAAGCCTTCCTCTTTTTTGTTGGAATTCTAGCCCAAGCCCTTGAGCCAAAAATCCTGAAATGAGTCACATCTGGCTTGTGCCCACTCCATGATTTGAAAGGAGTCATACCATCAAGATGTTTATGAGGAACCCTATTGTGGATATAAGATGCACAGTTTATAGCCTCAACCCAAAACTTTGGTGGCAAAGTCTTAGCCTCCAACATACAGGTTGCCATCTCTTTCAGTGATATGTTCTTTATTTCAGCAACACCATTTTGCTGTGGTGTGTAAGGGATTGAATGTTGCATCTTCACAATATTTAATGAAATCAGACTTGACATACTCACCACCATTGTCATATCTGAGGATATTGAGTTTCCTTCCATACTGGTTTTCAACCAAAGCCTTAAAGACTTTGAAGAGGCCAAAAAATTCAGACTTATGCTTCAAGAAGTAAACCCAACAGTACCTGGAAAAGTCATCTATGAAAGTTAATGCATTTTTGGCCAGACTCATTGAAATATGAGGGAATGTACCAGCAACATCACTGTGGATCAACTCAAGAGGTGCATAGGTTCTCTCATGACTAGCTCTCTCAAATTTATGCTCTGGGTGTTTTCCTAGGACACAACCTTGACAGACTCCCTTGGAAAACTTAGTATTTGGTAAACCTATGACCATTTATTTTTCACTTAGATCATAAATATAATTATAGTTAAGATGGCCAAATATTTAATTCCAAATATTGCTTGCCTCATTAGCATGAATCAGAAGAACAGAGGGGTTTGAGTAGGGTAGAAAATGTGAAAACCAGTATACCTTCGAAGTGTGATCTACAGCTCCTTTTGCAATAAATTTACTGCTCGAGATCACCATGGTCTCAACATCATCAGGGGATAATATGAACTCCTTTGGAGACCCTGTGTGGGTCATATGATACACTGACAAGAGGTTAGAGGCAAGACCTGGAACATATAATACATTACTGAACTTACCATGGTCAAGATCAATCCTTCTTTTTCCCAAACTGTCAGTGAGAGAGTCATCTCCTAGCACTATTGGTGGACCTTTCGACATGTCAAGAGAGGAGAATGCCTCCTTGGTTGAAACCATATGTCTTGAAGCTCTAGAGTCTATGATGAAGCTAGGTGAGCTTGATGTACCAGCAACCAATGCATGAAATATCTCTCTGTCTTCTAAATTTGATCCTCCTTCCCTCTTCTTTGAGCTATCAAGAAGGGAGATGTTATTCTTCTCTAGGAGTTGGGTTAGCATGTCAATTTGCTTCTTCATGTAGGAGCTTTCAGGATGAAAGCCCTTACTGCAGTATGCACACTTGCTCATTTCTCCTTTGTTCTTCTTCTTCTGGAAGTTCTTCTTAGAGCCTTGGGGCTCCTCCAGAGACTTGTTCTTGTCTCTCTTTTGCTCAGGTGGATTCTTAGATTTCTTCTTGTCTTTTGAATCCACCCTCGAATCTCCAACAACCAGAGCCTGGTCTTTGGAAGGTTTGATGGTGCCCATCATCACCAGTTTATCTTGTTCTTGTGTGAGGAATTCCATGAACTCTGCAAGCTTAGACATCTTCCAGGCTCAAGATGTCAACTTAGTGGCATGGAAGGTCGAAACAAACACTAAATAGTTAGGGCCAAGCTTCGAGAGTATGGCCAAAAATAGTTGCTCCTCCTTCTTTTCAATTCCACACTGTTTTAGCTGCAAAACAAGGGCTTTAAACTTGGAAAAGTAGAGTTGCAGGGATTCGAAGCTACTGGGACTCAAGGAGATCAATTCATTCTCGATTTGATGTCATATCATCTCATCTATCTTACCAAAAAGCTCTACAATATTCTCCCATACTTCATTTGGTGATGTCAATCCATCAAGATGGAAGAGGAGGTCTCTGGATATGCTTAGAGACAAGAGACCGTAAGCCTCATCCCTCCTATTGTGCCATTTAATTTTCTCTGCAGTTGCATTGGGCTCTGCTTCAATTTCCATAGTCACCTTGTAGAGACCTTTTTTCTCTCAACAGTATCTCCATCTCTGCTTTCCATTCAAAGAAATTAAATGGATTCAAGATGATCTTCTGAGATTGATCCATAGCTCAGAAATTGTCCCTTCAGTCAGCAAAATAGCTCCCAGTCAAGATGTACAACCTGCAATAGCAATATGGAAGGAGAGAAATTGATCTACAAAGGATTTGATACCATGTGGAAATTGAACCTAGGTGATAGATCAATTACACTCACAAAATTCAGGGGCGGCAGGTGCGGGTGGGATCCTAGTGGATCCCGGAGGACAAGTGGAACATCGATTCGCTTGGGGACTTGGATCGAGAACTAATAATGAAGCAGAATGGATGGCGCTTCTCCAGGGTCTACAACTCATTCGGACCAAAAATATCCAAAAAGTTCTGGTTTTCGGCGATTCAAGACATGTCATCTATAAGATGATCCATGGGTATCCTATAGGAGACATCAAATGCCGTAGATTATATAAAAAGGCTCAACTTCTTCAGTCCCAGCACTTTGAATTTTACCACATTCTTCGCCAGATCAACAAAGACGCAGATGCGATGGCCAATGTAGGAGCTAGTCTCCCTCAAGGCCATTATAGTCAGGATGACGATCTTCCCATATTCAAAGTTATTCCATGAAGAGGACCACAAGGAACCATCATCAAATCAAGAACAAGCAAGCTGTCGAAGAGGATCTCCACCCTCTCAAGAAGTATCGTATAGTGACCTCGGTTTTATCCTACCTAAGCTCGTTGGTTCCCTCCCTCTCTCGCCTTATCCCTCCTCCTCCCTCCTTACCCCTTCTCCCTTTTCCTTCCCTCTTTCTCCCTCTCCTTCCCTTTTTCCGGCCCCCCTCTTCTAGCTTCTCCCTCCCATCCAGCCGTCACCCTCCCCATCGTTTTGGCGGCCTCCAGCATTTATTTCCCCGTCATGTCTTATCCCTGGTGATGGCCGCGTGTTCAGTCTTTCTCCCCTCAGCTGATGAGCATTTAACTCCCCTCCGGCGTTCAATTAAGTGTCCCTTATCCTCGCACGATCGAGGCTCTTCCTTCTCTGCCTCCATGTCGAACTTCAGCATTATTTCGCCTCATGTTTTCGCTAAGGGTCTGTTAACAGCCCCTTCCTTCCTTCTGCAAGAAGATGATGTAATTGGTATTGGGAGCCCTCAGGTTTCTTCTAGGCCAGTGCAGCCCCTCACCCAAGCTACTGTCGAAGAAAATCACCAGCTAGCCCTCTGTCAGTATCGTTACCATTCTGCTCTTTGGGAAAGTGATTCTCAGGTTGATAAAGGGAGTGAGTCAGGTCACCAGCAAGCATTGCAGTATCGGCTGTCTCGCCTGGCAATTCTGTCCGACCTTGGTATTATGGCGCACTTGGGTAATAATCTCGGAATGCAGGATTTTATGAAGAACCTTCGAAGGGTTTATGAATTGACTGCTATAGGGGTGAAGGAGAATAGAGACACAGCCAAGGAAATAAGGGGGATGAGCGAGACTATTTGCAGGATCTCTCAGGATGTCAGTGACAATGGAGCCCGCACCGAAGATTTGGATAGCAACCTGCGTGAACTCTTGGGCAGATTTGAGCGTATTGAAGCCGACCTCCAAAGGCTTGTTTCAATGAACCAAGAGAGCAGGGTTAATGGAATTAACGCTTCAGCCTCCCAGCCCATGGAAGAAGAATCAGTACAGCAGCCTCGCCAGCTTAGAGGCAACTGAATTTCATTGTCTGCTTTTCTCTCAGTTTAGTAAGGGGTTTTAGTTTCAAAATTATGTATGAATGATGTTTTTCTGCACTCTGCTATGTAGTCAGTTTGTGAGGGTTTTTACAACTCGTTTAGTTTGCAGTTCAGAAGCAATTTTCTGCCCTCTGTTTTGGGAAATAGACTTTGTATGGCTTGCTGTCTATGTGCCATCCCGGCTATATATCTCCCTTCGGAAATGTAATGAATGGCTGTGCACAGCCTGTTAATACAAACCCCTCTTTCTGTTTTTGTTAAAAAAAAATTACACTCACAAAATTACTAATCAAACATGCAAATTTACACACAGAAGAGACTGAAATTGGAGCATAACACTAATCTGTATTGAATAAGTGTACAATAGCCAACCTTGTGAAGTCATAGGCTGCTGCAATAAAAAATTACATGAGATATTCTAATGCATAAGGATGCCATTCGAAATAGTCAAAAGCATGCTTACTAAATCTAGTCAAATCCCCCATAGGTGCATAAAGCAGTTTCCAAATCTGCCTAGGAGCTCATGAATTGGCAAAGTCGAGTAGGCAAGCTAATAGGTGATGGAAAGACAACTCATACATGATTTTATTAGGAGAAAAGAATGGAGGATGATGAGGGCTAAAAACAAGTCAACTGCACCTAGTCTTACTTTCTCTTTTGCCATAAAACTTAGTAAAGCAGGCAATAAAGCAGAAAAAGTAGACATGCACTAGGGAGGATCTGGCATAAAGCAAATATGCTAAATATGGATTCCAGGAGGTTTCCCAAGTGCTCCATTACTCAGTTTTAGCAAGTTTGACTTCTAGGACATGTGGAAGACAACTTGCATAGAGTGGAATATTGGAAACGAGGCAAATAAGGAAAAAATGGATTAATTAATGTCTAAGGTAGCTAAATATGTGTTGATTATTCTAACAATTCGAAATAGTGGAATATATCAAGAAAAAAAAGGCTAAAATTTCTCTTTTTGAACTGTGCAATTTACCTCAACAAAGGAAGAAGCTCCTGGAAGCCTTTAATCCACAACCTAGTAGATCCCAAGATGATATTTAATCAGATAAAGAAATAAATGAAGCTAGAATTGGAGGGAAGTCAAAATCTCATACTTTTCCATTTTTACTGTCTTTTGAGATTTTCAACCATAATGTGCACAATTGTTTGGTAGATTCTGGAGCATCCTCGAATGTCACGCCTCTTTCGGTTTGTAAAACGATAAATGGTCAACCTACTCCTTCTTCATGTAAAATAATTCTGTTGGATAGAACAATAGTCAAGGTAGTAGGAGAGATGAAGAATGTGCTTATTCAGTTATCAGCAGATGAAAGGGTCTGTCAGTTCATAGACATCATGGTGGTAGACATCCCAGAAGCCTATGGTTTGATTTTGAACAGGGACTGGTCTGCGAAACTTGATGGGTACTTTGCAATTGATTGGTCACACTTGTGGTTTCCATATAAGAACTGTTAGAATAAGATCAAAGTGATGAGGGAACAACACATGAAGCATAATGTGACACAATTGGAAGGGAAAAATGAGCCTGTAAATTTCTCACATTCTGTTTTGGGTAACTATTTCATAGAGCTTGAACTTGGAAAATATCAAGCAGATGAAGCCATCGACGAGTCAGATATACAGTCCGAGATCCTTCAATTTTCACAAACTGACAATATTGATTGTAACATAGTTAATTTAGTTTCTAATTTAGAGAGTAACACTAGTTCTGTAGAGTTAGAAGATAAATTTTGGTTGTTATATTTTGACGGTTCCAAAACTCAAGAGGGATCAAGAGCTGGTTGTGTCCTGATTGATCCAAAAAAGAATAAACATTTTCCCTCTTGTAGATTATAGTTCCAATGTACTAATAACACAGCAGAATATGAAGCTCTAATCCAAGGGTTGAAAAAGACCATTGAATTCAAAGTAAGAAATATAAAAGTTTTTGGGGATTTTGAAATAATTGTAAAACAACCTTGAAACACAATTCATTGTCTGTCACCACATTTAAAAGCATACCAAAATGAATTTTGGGAACTTATAAAAAAAATTAATGCTTTTAATATCATTTCAATTCCTAGACTACAAAATGCAGCAACTGGTTTGTTAGCTGCTTTTGCTGCAAGATTAGTGCCTACTAATAATAAATGCTCAATTGAATTAATTTTCATGCCATCTGTGTTGGACAATGTCACCAATTTGAGGGTATTTGATGATGATCAGAAAATATTGGAGTTCTAAACAAATGATGAGACTTTCAAAGACTCAGTAATTGATGACGAAGAACATCAAGCCAATCTTCAAAGTGGGAACTTAATACCTAAAGTGGTAAGAAATTTGGAAGGGATGTTTGGTTTGAATAGAAAGTTCAGAAAGCCTGCCAATGTCAAAACAAATAGTTTAAATATGTAGTATGAGCTTATCAATATTCGGATAGAGGCTGAACCTATGTATGTGAACTTGGGGAGATGTTATTCACTGGGTGAGAGAAGCAAATTCATCAGTTTATTTCGACAATATAAAGTTTTTTTTCTTGGACATATGAGGATTTGAAGGCTTATGATACTCACATCATCCAACATGTCATTCCTATCAAAGTGGGTGTGAAACTGTTTTAGTAGCCACTAAGGAAGATGCATCCCAAGATGGAACCCCTGATCCAAAATGAAGTGAAGAAGTTACTTGATGTGAAAATCATCTTCAGAGTTAGGCACTCAGAGTGGGTGGAAAATATGGTACTAGTGAGAAAGAAATATGGTGAAATAATACTATGCATAGACTTCAGGAATTTGAACTGTGCTTCAAACAAGGATAATTATCCAGTCCAACCGATGGAGTGAATCCTACAGATGGTTTCAATTTTTGAATTTTTATCCCTCTTAGATGGGTTTTCAGGTTACAATCAAGTACTGGTAGCTGATCAAGACAGGATGAAAATCACGTTTTGAACAAAGAGGGGAACTTTTTCTTACAAAAGAATGCCCTTCGGTATCATCAATGCTAGGGCCACGTTCCAAAGGGAAACGGATATAGATTTCCGGGGTTTAATTGGTCACAGTGTTGTGATTTATCTGGATGACGTGATTGTTTTCTATAAAAAATAGAAGATCATGTGTTTCATTTGAAACAAATTTTTGACCGCTGTAAAAAATATGGTATCTCTTTAAATCCTAAGAAAATTGTCTTCGAAGTATTAGAGGGAAATTTGTTGGGCCACATTATTTCTAAAAAGGGAATATCCATAGACCTGAAGAGGATAGAATTTATAGCACAGATTCCCTTACTCCACAGTAAAAAAGGTATGCAATATTTCATGGGGACTATAAATTTTGTTCGAAGGTTTGTTCCTGATTTTGCACAAATAGTAAATCCTTTGCAGCAAATGGTAAAGAAAAGTGTACAGTTTAAGTGGAATAACATAGAGAAGAGTGCATTTAACAATATCAAAGTGGAAATTGCTCACACACCTTCTCTCAGAAGTCCTGATTTTGGAAAAGACTTTATCCGATACACTTTTGCTTCTGATAACTCGTTCGTAGCAGTGCTTACATAGAAAGAAGAAAGGGGATATGAGTACCCCATATCGTTTATGAGCACTGGGTTACAAGGTGCTGAATTGAACTATCATACTATTGAAAAACAGGTGTATGCAGTATTCAAAGCGGTGAAATAATTCAGGCCTTACATTCTTAAGAAAAGAACCAAAGTAATTGTCCCTCACCCAGCTGTACAAACCCTCTTTGTACAAAAAGAATTAGGAGAATGAAGAGGAAATTGGGTGACCTCTTTACAAGAATATGATTTCGAATTTAAACCAGCCACTATTATCAAAGGGAAATGGCTTTGCAAGTTAATTGATGAAATTCAAAACAATGAAGACGATGATTGGGAAAATGAAGCTTAGTTGCATATGATTGGTATGTGTCCTATATTTACAACTCCAAAATCTTGGTACAGAGATCTGATACATTATCTCCAACAGGGATATTTACCAGAACATTGGAATTCTAAATAGACAAGAGCACTTAATTTAAATTTGACATTTTATCATATAATTGATTGAGTTATTTTCACAAAAGAACTATGATGGAGTATTTCTGAGATGCTTGGAACATGAGAAAGCATCTAAAATTGTTAAGGAGTTGCATGATAGTCCTTCTGGAGGGAATTTTTGAGGAGACACTACTACACATAAGATTCTAAGGGCTGGATATCACTGGCCAATCTTGTTTAAACATTCTCATGCTTATGTAAGAAGGTTTGAAACATGCCAGAGAAGCGATGGGAGAGAAGCAAAGGCAGTTGGGCCATTGCAACCTATCATTGTTTCGGAGCAATTTGAACAATGGGGAGTTGACATTATTGGATAAATAAATCCAAATTATTCATTGCAAAACAAATACATCCTCATAGCCATTGATTACTTCACAATATGGGTGGAAGAAATTCTGTTACGAAGAGTGAATGAATATGCAGTCATAGACTTATTACAAGAGAATATTATGACCAAGTTTGGGGTTCCAATTTCCCTGGTTTTTTATAATGCATCTTACTTTTCATCGACTAAGATTTCTGAATTTTCTAATGAGAAAGGAATGAAATTGCATTATTCTCCTAATTATTATCCACAAGGTAACATATTAGCTGAATCAACTAATAAAAACCTTATCATAATTTTAAAGAAGACTATCATAGAAAATCAGAGAGGTTGGAATGTAGCTCTTCCAAATGCACTATGGGATGATAAGGTCGCACCCAAGAATTCCTTAGGCGTGTCACCTTATACTTTAGTTTATGGAAAATAATCTATATTATCCCTGAACATTTTATTGTCATCTTCTCAGTTAGCCCAATCATCAAGAGGGTTTGGTAATGAGGTTTTACAAGACTGAATTAATACCTTGCTGAAGCTAGAGGAGTCTAGGCTCAAGACTAAAGAGAGGTTTAAACATCATCAAGAAATTGTTAAGAGGTGGTTTGAAAAACATAAGTCTGGCAAGGGAATATTTGAAGTAGGATATTTGGTTCTCAAGTGGGATCATCCACATGATGAAAAGGGAAAGCATACTAAGTTTCAACACCTATGGGTTGGCCCATTTCAGATTGTTGAAAAGTTAGGCCCCTCAACGTATAATTTACAGGATTTACAGGAGTGGGAAGAGAATCTTCCTGTCAATGGTCTGGTTCTCAAACCTTGTTTCACTTAGTGCTATCAGAACGTTTTTGTCCATATATAAATCTTATGTTTGTTTTGATTTCTTTTAGTCATATTTCTTTTCTTTCTATTGATTTAATTTTGTTTGCATTTGATTTATTTTAGTTCTTCTTTGCTTTAGTTTATTTTTATTTTAGAATTATCCAACTCATCTTTTGGTGCTTGGAGGACATTGGAATTTGGAGAAACTGCCAATATTTTCAATCCTGCTCATTGAAATTTATCTATGTCGATTTCTTTTCAGAACAAGATTCTTTAATTTCATAGACTATTGAAGGGAAGCTATTTTAAGAACACATTGAAGGACTATTTTAAACCCTGTTAAATAAATAAGGTAGGAGAAGTATAGAATACTATTTTGCGGCTCCATCCATTTCACATTAATATCTGTCCTAGGAAGATTGCCGCAAAGGACCCACAGAAAGGAAGCAGGACAAACAGGTGAATGGTATTCAAAATAATCCCATGCCACAAATGAAATCCAAAAGTCTTAATATAAAGAGTCATACTACAGAAAGGAAAATATATCAAAAGGATATACTGAAAACATAATAAGTAGACGAATGAATTTCTCAAAAATTTTCTTCTCCATCCATGAGATGAAACACATTATCACTCACACAAAAGGACACCATGGGAGGAAGAACCTAAATCAAATATTAAATACAAAGGAATCAATCTGGGAAGACTCAAAAGACAAAACTATTAAGAATCAAAGGAATGCAAAAGGCATGGGAATGAGGAATAAACGACTACGTCTGTCCAAACTCCATTACGATCCTGTGGTGTCTCAACTGAAAGAAACCAAATGCAGAGGTAAATGAATCTAAAATTTTGGCCTCAGAAGAGTTATCAGGACTTTGAAAACCTGGTTTCCATACCCAAGGGACTAAAATCAATGAGATTTTCTAAATTTTACATTCCTGGAAAAGGTCTGGACTTTTAAAAAATTTTGAAAGAGAATGGGAAAATTGGTCTAATGAAATGACACAAAGCAGTATTGTGTTTTGAAAGATAGTTTTTCCAGAGATATGTGTTCACCAGCCAGTCACCAATTGTTGCTGCTGTAACCACTACCCCAAACAAATTTCATGTTTTAGGGCCCCCTTTGATTTCTTAGCTCTTGATATTAATTATGCATTTTGCTAGTTAAGAATTCTTGCTTTCAGTAACTTGGTTTTGTTGGAAAAGTTTGATTTTTAGCAGTAAGTAAGAAAACTCATTTTTTTGGCCCGATGTGTTGGAATAATTTCCAACATTTTTTCGACACAACGATGTATTGCTAACTTTTTATTCGATCCTCTTTTCAATCAATGTTGCAATTGTTTCTACTTGGGGTTTTCGACCTTTGTCAGAGGGGTTATTAATTTCCAACTGATACTATTGACATAGTCCTCCCCTTTGAAGCTGACATTCTTTATTGGGTTGTTTTACCGAAGACAACCGATAATGGTGGGTATCGTTTACTTTTTTGCACCGATGCTGTCAGATCATTTAATTTTTCCGTTTCTGAGCAACATTTTTTTCTTGTGAGTCTTCCGACGTGCTTCGGGTCGCAAGTTTTCAATAGTTTACTCTGCTAGTGTCGGTTGTGGGTCGTTATTTATTTTCGAGGAAGGAGGCAGAATTTTGTGGTTTGTAGCCAATATTCCATGCTCGCAATGTCAGGAAGGTTATGCAATAACATTGGCGGTTCATCTCTCTTGGAGGGTACCAATAGTTGCGGCATAGTCATGGTTTTTGAGCTGCCATAGTCGCAGGTATTTCATCTCGCCCCACCAAAGTAGTTTTGCTGATAAAGTTTTAATATGGGCACCAAACAATGTTTCATTCCCTCGTAAACTATAATTGCTCCACCAACCACATTTAATGCATCTTCATTGTTTTATTATATAGGCTTGGGGGTTCATTACGGGCGTTACGATTTATTAGAGATTGTGGAGGCAAGTGCATTTTGAGCGATCTGTTACGGTTTTCTACGGTGAGTTGTTGTCTCCCATTCGAGCATGCACCTATAGGGGATTTCCATTTGGAGCCTACAGAGCCTTTGACATAGAGCTCTTCACCAACTTTTAAGCTAGCCTTTCCAGGTAGGATCTTATCTGTGTCATAATTCTCTCAGTTGGTAGAATTGCATTGATTTGGCTGTTTACAGTTGGGGTAATAACACTTTTAGGTTTCAAGCCTAGGGTTGGTTCAGTTTACCATGATTTAAAGGGTTGTCCCTTCATCCCGTTGGTTTGTTTTTTGGCTAGCCATCTAACCCAACCGTCCATTTTTTGCTTACCTAGCTTCTTTGACCATCATTTTTCCTTACCTGCTCCCAGCTTTTCCCTGTCTGATACCACTCAGATTTTTCAAATATGGCTAACTAGAGGCCCTGGTTGTGCAATGATGAGGCTGAGATATCCCAAGTTTTCCTCCTGCCCTTCCTCATCTAGGTCATATTTGTCTACGACGATAGGGGTTAGTGAATCCATAAGGCTCAAAAAGTTGATGTGTTTTCGTTGGTCTCGTAAACTAGGTTTCATGTCTAGAGTTGTTGACCCTAGTGGCCAGCCCCATGGTATCACCATACTTTTCTGTTCGTGTGCCATGAGTTTCATAAGAAGATTCATGTGTAGGGGTTTAGAAATCCGTCTTGATCGATCCCTGGTATCACGTATTTTAAATGCTAGATGTTTCAAACTTGCATACAGACTTGGTTTTATCGCTCGGTTTTGACCTCACCTTAGGTTTGTATTTTGGTTGTGTGTGAGGTTTTACATGAAAATTTGTTTTCCCATGGATAAGGATGATGCGGTAAAGGAAATACTGGTCAAGATTGTTCTAGAAAGGAAATGTTTATTAGAAAAAATAATAGCTTTATTGTAGTTCTTCATTTCCTTATGAACATGAATACATGAGTTTTAAAATCATAGAGATGCTAAGACATGTTTTGATGTGTTTTTTGACAGCCTCAATCTACATCCAATACTGTGCCTAAGAAAGGTAAGAAGAAATCTAAAGTTGCCGAAGAAGATTCAAATTTTGAAATTATGCCTAGGGTTGAAGTAATTTATGAAGACACTAGATCTGTCACCAAGGCCAAGCTGGAATTCAAGTGGGGGTAGATATATCATATGCTCCAATATAAAAGAATTCCCAGGTGTGGGTTTGGAGGATTTACCCCTATTTGGAAGCATATTAAGATCATGGATTACAAGGGTGTCCACACGACCAGAGTTGTTCCCTTGCGTTGAAGTGACTGGTTGGATTTTTCCTCAGGAAAATGCGAGGGATATGGTTATATATAATGTTGAATACAAGGGTTTCACCTCCTTTACTCCCACATACATATCCAAAGCCTACAAATTTCCAGTCTCAGAAGTTAGCTTGACAGACAATTGGATAAATATTTTGACTCTTTATTATATTGGATGCATGAAAAATGACGATGACAGAGGGAAATCCATTCTGACAAAGAGCATCTGGAGAATATGAGACCGCTAGTCTGTATACTCCGCATAGACTTGTATACATAATGCTTAACATGATTTTTAGCAGGGTTGATGGAAGATTTTATACGATAGGTTGGATAACACTGATGTATCATGTAACCATGGAAGGCACTATTTTCAATTGGGTGGACATCATGGCCAATAGCTTGTCCTTCAACATATCTATAGCACAGGGAGGATTACTCCAATGAAAATATGAGTTCTACATGGGATCCTTCTTAATTGACTGTATACTCTGCCTACACCCATTCGAGAAGCTGAATTACAACTTGAAGGAGGGAAAGGCGCCCATTTATGCAGCTTACCAAATTCTATGCGACCACAAATATCATAGCTTTTACAAGATCATTTGTGAGGAATTCCTAATGCCACTTTATCAGTTGATTTTTCTGGAAGAATGTAAATGCATGTCCGAGGGTGCTTTAGAAGCTATAATGGAGTATGGATATTATTTATTTTCTTAAGAGGGCACCTATTTGAGAATGTATGGAGGAACCAAATCCCCTTCGCTACTCCCAAATTATGTCACTGATTACATCGTGCATAAAGAAGCAGTAAGATAGCTCTTCCTGGATGGATTCAGGAGTTTTTTGTTCGATATGAAGAAGGCGTTCATCCTGCCAATGCATTTTTATGTTGGTGGTTATAAGTTTTCCAAGGTAAAAAGTGCTCTAGATTTTGTTAAAGACCTGGAAAATTTCCATTTTGGTTAAAAGAGTTTTCATAGAAATGATGCTCAGGGTAAGGTTGTTTCACACTGTGCACTTGTGAAAGTAAACTTCGAGTACTCTGATCATTTCGATAAATATGAGGAAGTATATCATAATGCTTGTAATATGAATGCCCTGAACAAGTGTTTCAAGAGGAAAATCATAGTTTCAGGAGGCAAAGGCAGCAGCAACACCACCACCAAATATAAAAGACAAGAAAAGGAATTTGCTCAGTAAGAAAAGGAAGAGGAAATATAAGGTTAGTAGAAGGAGCAAGGAAGTTGTTAGCTGAAGAAGAAGAGAGAGAAAAAGAAGAAGCTGCTAGAAAGAAGGAAGAGGAAGAAATAATATAGAAGGATTCATCTCACTGAGAAAAAGAAGAAGCATAAATGATAGCTGAGGAACTGAGACAGAAGGAGAAAGATGATCAAGATAGGGACAATCAGGAGCAAAATACTGCTCAAGATAATCCAGAAATTCTTCCTTCTACTTCAGGAGATATATTAACAAGAGGTCACCTCCCTATTGCTGAGTTAGGGTTGGTACCTTTCACTCCATCTAAGCACCATGCAGTTTCTTTGCTATATAAAGTATTCTTTGATCCTAAGCGGAAAAACATGGAAGGCACTATTTTCAATTGGGAAGACATCATGGCTAATAGCTTGTCCTCTAGTATATCTACAGCACAGGGAGTATTTCTCCAACAAAAATATGAGTTCTACATGGGATCCTTCTTAATTGACTGTATACTCTTCCTACACCCATTCGAGAAGATGAATTGCAGCTGGAAGTAGGTCAAGGTGACCATTTACACAACTTACCAAATTCTATGGGCCCACAAATATTACAAATTTTACAAGCTCATTTGTGAGGAATTCCTAATGTCACTTTAACAGTTGATTTTTCTGGAAGAATGTAAATGCATGTCTAAGGGTGCTTTAGAATCTATAATAGAGTATGGAGATTCTTTATTTTCTGAAGAGGGAACCTATTTGAGAATGTATGGAGGAACCAAATCCCCTTCGTTACTCCCAAAGTATGTCACTGATTACATCGTGCATAAAGAAGCACTAAGACAACTCTTCCTCAACGGATTCAAGAGTTTTTTGTTCGATATGAAGAAGGAGGTCTTCCCGCCAATGCATTTTTATGTTGGTGGTTATAATTTTTCCTAGGTAAAAGGTGCTCCTAATTTTGTTAAAGACCTGGAAAATTTCCATTTTGGTGAAAAAAGTTTTCACATAAATGATGCTTAGGGTAAGGTGGCTGCACACCGTTCACTTGTGAAAGTAAACTTTGAGTACTCTGATCATTTTGACAAATATGAGAAAGTATATCATAATTCTTGTAATATGACTACCCTGAACAAGCGTTTCAAGAGGAAAATCATAGTTTCAGGAGGCAAAGGAAACAACAGAAGCGCCATTGAACAGAAAAGACAAGAAAAGAAAGCTGCTCAGCGAGAAAAGAAAGATGAAACATGAAGGTTAGTAGAAGGAGAAAGGAATGTTTTAGCTGAAGAAGAAAAAAGAGAAAAGAACAAGAAGCTTCTAGAAAGAAGGAAGAAGAAGAAAATATAGTTAAGGAATTGAGACAGAAGGAGAAAGAGGATCAATAGGAAAATCAAGAGGAAAATCCTGTTGTAAGACTAACAGCTGCAGTTGGGAAGACATTGGATAAATGTATTGATTTTTACAAAAGGGAACTTATGACACATAACATATGTAAGGACTATACAGAAAATATACTTTAGGAGTTTCCGGGACAAGAATATCACTTGTGTTAGAATAATCAGCCCATAATTACCCATATTTGACATTAATTAATCATTTTTGTCTTATTCCTAGATTCCTAGATTCCTCTCTATGCTAGTTGGCTTCCACATGCACCTAGAATTCAATACTTGCTAAACTGGGTCATGGAGGGCTTTGGAATCATCTTAAAAACTATTTTAGCAAGTCTTCTTTTATTCCTAGTTCCTAAAAGTGTAGTTCTTCTTTTTCTGAAAGCTTCCTTGCTTTACAACAGTTTTAAGGCATAAAGGAAAAGCTAGTCTAGGAGAACTTGCCTTGTTTTTTTCCCACATCATCCTCCTTCATTTTATCCAAAAAAATCATGAATGAGTTGTATTTCCATCACTTATTATCTTTCCCACTTTCTTTAGCCAATTCGTGAGCATCTTCATCGATTTGGAAAGTCTTTCTTGCACATATTGGGGATTTGACTAGTTTTAGTAAGCCTTCTTTTTTACCAATTCAAATAGAAACCTAGTGCTTTTGAATATCTCATGTAATTATATATTTTAGCATCCTATTACTTCATATGTTTGGATGATGTACACTTATTGAATACAGGATTAATTTATGCTCCAATTTCAGTCTCCTTTTTTGTGAATTTTAAATGTTTGATTAGCAATTTTGTGAGTGAAATTGTTCTATCACTTGGGTTCAATTTCCACATGGTATAGGAGCCTTTGTAGATCGATTTATCTCCTTGAAAATTGTTATTGCAGGTTCAAAATCACTTTCTAGGACTGCATTCTACTGACTGAAGGGAACATGAGCTGAGATATGGACCACTCTCAAAGGATCATCTTGACTCCATTCAATTTATTTGAATGGAAAGCTGAGATGGAGATATTGTTGAGAGAGAAAGGTCTCTACAGGGTTACCATGACTACTAAGGTAGAGCCCAATGCAATTGCAGACAAAATCAAATGGCACAATAGGAGGGATGAGGCCTATGGTCTTTTGTGCTTGAGCATTTCAAGAGACCTCCTCTTTCATATTGATTCATTGACATCTCCTAATGAGGTGTGGGAGAATATTTAAGAGATTTTTGGAAAGACAGATGATATGAGAGGACATCAAATCAAGAATAAATTGATCTCCTTGAGTCGTAGTATCTTCGAATCATTGCAACTCTACTTTTCCAAGTTTAAGACCCTTGTTTTGCAGCTAAAACAATGTGGGATTGAAAAGAAGGAAGATAAACTAGTCTTGACCATACTCTTAAAGCTTGGTCCTAACTATTCAGTGTTTGTTTCGACCTTCCATGCCACTAAATTGACAGCTTGAACCTAGAATATGCCTAAGCTTGCTGAGTTCATGGAATCCCTCACCAAGGAGCAAGATAAATTGGTGATGATGGGAACCATCAAACCTTCCAAAGACCAAGATTTGGTTGCTCGAGATTCAAATACACATGAGCAAAAAGAGAGACAAGTCAAAGTCTCAAGAGGATCCCTCAGGCTCCAAGAAGAACTTCCAAAAGAAGAAGAACACAGGAGAAATGAGCAAGTGTGCATACTGTAGTAAGGGATATCATCCAGAGAGCTCTTGTATGAAAAAGCAAATTGACATGTTTACCCAACTCCTGGAGAACAACAGCATCTCCCTTCCCGATTTCTCAAATAAGAGGGAAGGAGGATCAAATTCAAAAGACACGGAGAGAGTACATTCCTTGGTTGCTTGCACCTCAATCTCACCTAGCTTCATCATTGATTATGGAGCTTCCAGATACATGGTTTCGACAAGGGAGATGTTCTCCTCTCTTGACATGTCGAAAGGTCCACCAATAGTTTTGGGAGATAACTCTCTAACTGACAGTATGGAAAAAGGAAGGATTGATATTGACCATGGTAATTTTAATAATGTGTTGTATAGAGGTCTTGCCTCTAATATCTTATCAGTGTATCAGATGACTCACACTGGGTCTCCAAAGAAAGTCATCTTCTCCCTCAATGAATTTGAAATCACAGATATTTCAAATGGTAAATTCATAGCAAAAGGTGTTGTTGATCACACTTTGAAGGTATGCAAGTTTTCCCATTTTCTTCCCTACTCAAACCCCTTTGCTATTCTTACTCATGCTAATGAAGAAAGCAAGCTTTGGGATGAAATATTTGACCATCTTAATGATAATTATATTTCTGATTTGAGTGATAAAGATATGGTCATAGGGTTACCAAAGATAAATTTTTCTAAAGGATTATGTCAAGGTTATATCCTAGGAAAACACTCAGAGCACAAGTATGAGAGAGATAGTCATGAGAGAACCTATGCACCCCTTGAGTTGGTCCACAGTGAAATTTTTGGTCCATTTCCTCATATGTCCATGATTCAAGTGAAATATACACTCACTTTCATAGATGAATTTTCCGGGTATTGTTGGGTCTATTTCCTAAACCACAAGTCTAAAGTTTTTGACCTCTTCAAGGTCTTTCGAGCCTTGGTTGAGAACCCGTATGGGAGGAGACTCAAGATACTCAGATATGACAATGGTGGTGAGTATGTCAAGTATGAGTTCATCCAGTATTGCAAATATGCAGGTATCTAGATGCATCATTCTATTCCTTACACACAACAACAAAATGGTGTTCCTAAGAGAAAGAACATATCACTGAAGGAGACGGAAACTTGCATGATGAAGGCTAAAAAATTCCCACCAAAGTTTTGGGCCGATGCTATAAACTATGCATCCTATATCTAGAACAGGGTGACACATAAACCGCTTGATGGTATTACTCCTTTCAAATATTGGAGTTAGCACAAGCCAAATGTGACCAATTTCAGGATTTTTGGCTCAAAGGCTTGGGCTAGAATTCCAATTGAAAAGCGGAAGGCTTTTCAACCATAAAGCCAAGAGTTCCTATTTGTTGGGTATTCTGAAAATTCAAAAGTTTCCAATCTGATCAACTTTAGCACAAACAAATCTTTCATTGAAAGAAGTGTTCAGTTCGAAGAAGAGCCTTTAGATGCAGTTGAAGTTGGAGAGTCCTCTTCACCACCACAACCTCTAATTGTAAGTGAAGAGACTAATGAGTTTTATGATTCTGATATTTATGATAATGATGATTTAATTGCAGATATTAACATCCCTACAATACCAAAATGGGAATCAAGGACCATTCATGCAGCTAGGGAACTAGCTGGAAATCCTAGTGACACTAGGAGGACTAGATCTCAATTTGAGAGTGCCCTTTGTGTGAAAGATCCACTCTTTGATGAGAAGTGATATTTCATGGTTGATTATTATCCTCAAACATATGAATATGCCTCACATGATCCAATATGGAAAACAACCATGAAAGAAGAATTCGGCTCGCTCCAGAAGAACAACACATGGGAACTGGTTGATCTCCCCCTAGGGAGGAAGCTAGTAAAGTGTAAGTGGGTCTTCAAAAATAAGTTTGTTGCTGATGGTTAAACTTTGAAATATAAGTAAATATTGGTAGCCAAGGGATACTCATAGGTACATGGTATTGATTACAATGAGACCTTTGCAATGGTGGAAAAGATGGACTCCATAAGGCTAGCTCTAGCCATTACAGCTTCAAAGAAATGGGAAGTACATCACATGGATGTGAAGTGTGATTTTATAAATGGATATATTAATGAATATATTTATACGCAGAAACCTGAAATGTTTGTTTCTAATCCATATTTAGTGTGCAGATTAAAGAAATCATTGTATGGGCTCAAGCAATCCCCTAGGGATTGTTATGTTCTGCTGTCACTAAGTTTTGTTTGATGCAAGTATGATACTAATGTATATTTGAATCTGATTCATGGTTATTTAATGATTATTTTTCTCTATGTGGATGACCTACTTATTCTATGAAGTTCAAAGAAAGAGATTGCCTCCTTGAAGGATGCAATGAACCATGCATTTTCCATGACATATTTGGGGTTGTTGAGCCAACTCTTGGGTCTCGAAATTGTTGGATCCCAACATGGAATAAAAGTACATCAGTCCAAGTATGCTTCATATTTTCTCAAAAATTTCAGCATGAAATATTACGAGTCAAGCAAGACTCCATTCCTTCAAGAGTTAATACTCTACTATGCATCTTCAGAGCAAGTAGCAGACATCTTCACCAAAGTGTTTTGTGAGAAGAACTTCAGTAATCTCAAATCACTCTTGGGGATTTCTGATAATGTGGTGAATCATGATTGATAACACGATTTCCAAATTTTATCTCCTGTCCATGTTTAAGGGAGGATTTTTCCCACTGGGTTTTTGCCCTCTTTATTTGATTGTATGGACATGTAGTATGTAAAGGGTGACTAATCCTTGTTGCTAGGCCCTATATTTTTTTATATTTACTCATAAATTCATGCTTAAGGGGGAGGGGGGGGGGGGNGCTAGTTTCCTTCCACATGCACCTAGAAGTCAATACTTGCTAAAATGGGTCATGGAGAGCTTTGGAATAATCCTGGAAAGTATTTTATCAAGTACGATATTATTCCTAGTTCCTAAAAGTTCATTTCTTCTTTTTCTGAAAGCTGCCTTGCTTTAGAGCAGTTTTAAGGCATAAGGGAAAAGCTAGTCTAGGAGAACTTGCCTTGTTTTTTGCCCACATCTTCCTCCTTCCTTTTCTCCAAAAAAAAGCATGAATGATTTTTATTTCCATCACTTATTATCTTTCCCACTTTCTTTAGCTAATTCATGAGCATATTCATATATTTGGAAATTCTTTCTTGCAACTATGGGGGATTTGACTAGTTTTTGTAAGCCTTCTTTTTTACCAATTCGAATAGAAACCTAGTGATTTTGAATATATAATGTAATTATATATTTGATTAGACTATTAATTCATATGGTTGGCTGATGTACACTTATTCAATACAAGATTAAGTTATGCTGCAATTTCAGTCTCCTTTTGTGATAATTTTACATGTTTGATTAGCAATTTTGTGAGTGTAATTGTTCTATCACTTGGGTTCAATTTCCACAACTTGAAGTACCTACAAGACATCCTACAGGAAGGTAAAATTAATATATAGCACATTAATGTCCTAAATACGAAAGTGGGAAAGAGTTTGGTGGCACAAGCTGCAGTTAGCAACTGCCTTTTGGAAGACCAACTCAGAGTCACTCCATAAAAAACAGCAGACATAAAGTCCCTGCTGGTCGTACATGAAGTGACAACCAGACTATTGGAACCTATGGACTTTAGGGCCATAGCCGCAAATTTGGCTGTATGTAAACAATTCATGGATGGATTGGCTGGGCCCGCCTAATCTGCTTTGGTTTTATTCACATGTGGCAACTTTATGTCATTTTTTGTATTTATTCCCTTTCTCTTGGTGGAAGTCACTAGAAGACAAATTTTTGTAATCGAAAAGTTAAGGAATCCAAAGAGGCTAGGGTAGCTGAAAAGTAATATGTTGTTTGTATAAATAGAAGGTAGTGTAGAGTTTAGAAGGACGTTTTCTAGCACACATATGCTGAAACTTTTTGTAATTAGAACTAATTATTTTTATAATAAAGAGAACTGAATTTTGGATGGAGGAAGGACTATTTGATTTTCAAGATGGATTATGTGGATTGCTGAATATGAACTACTTTTTTTTTAGCTTTTTGCATAACTGTGAGATTGTTCCAACCCGTTGAATTATTTCTGCAGTTTATGAATGGTTTTATTTTCTATTTAGAATCTTATGCAATAAATGAGTAGTGAATGTTTTAATAGAACAAAGCTATCTTTGTGTTTAATTTTCTGCTGCACTTATGTGTGAAGAGTTAAATGGCTATCTATGAGATTCTACATGAAAACAATACAGTATGTTACTCATTTAATATAAACTTTCTCCCTAGGGATAGTTAGAATTAGTTTAGAATAGATTACTTGTTCTTTTCTTTCGTAGAGTGATTGTGGGGCAGGAGCAGTAAGACAGAGGGAAGACTTGCGCAAATCTAGTGAGGTTCTTACCACTGATCACTTGCATTTAGTCTAGGAACTTGCATTTCATCTTAAAGTATAAAATACATAAACGGTGGACTGGGCTGCAACCAGCAAAACATATTTAAACAGTCCTTTAATTCTATGGTAGTTGGGACGCTAACCGGACAGATTCCCTATACTAAAGGATAAACAATCTAATTGGGAAAAATATCTATTGTTGATACCTGGGATTTTTCCAGGCATCAACAATGGGTTGAATGGATTTCTATAAGAACTAGTTCCCCTATCCTTTTCCATCTCTACTATTTTATTTGACATCTTCTGCACCATTTTCACCACACTTTCTATCTCATTAGAATGGTCTTCTTTGGACTTAGTCAACATACAAGGTCTTTTGCTTATGGTGTGTTTCAATTCAGGTTTTGGTGTATTCTTTTCTATACTATCCAAATCTGCCTCTACTTTCTTGGTCTCTTCATAGTTTTCTACCAATGTAATTTTACGAGACCTTTTTACAAACATTTCTATTGGTGGATCAAGTGTTGTAGTATAATAATCTATTAGAGACTCTTCAGTTGGTTTATTTGCAACACTAAATTTATTCAATAAGGTGGTGAACCTATGATTAAATTCTTAGACCTTTTCTTTCTTTTCCATTCTCATAGATTGTAATTCTTTCATCAGAGTGGCAATAGTTTTCTGGTTTCCAAATTTCCCTAAGAATGCCTTTTCAAAACTATCCCAATTTACTATGGAATTAGCTTGTAGACTAAAGTGCCATGAAGATAATTTAGGTTCAAACGTATAATGAAAAAGTATGCAAACCACATATTCTTGGTCAACATTCAAGAGATTCAAATCCAAATAAAAATTTTGTAAGTGATCTTCAGTAGAAACACCTTTCCCAGGATCAAATTTTGGTAAAACATTTTATGGGTTCTTAGGAAAATCATGTAATGGAGCAGCCAAGTTGAGTGGCATTCTCTTTCTCCATGAAGGTTTATTAACAACATCCATAATTATAGGTGGATACTATGGTCGAGACTGACTGAATATTGAAACCACCGGGGATTCTGGATCTAATTGATCCAGAGGATGAACAATTTCTTGGATGGATAGATCTACCAGTTCTTCTAAATTTTCCATAGGAATTGAATCGCTAGTGTATGAGGGTACTTTCTTGGAAGCTGTGCTTCTAGGTAATGTAGGAAAAACTTTTAACCCCCCAAGTTTCTTGATGTATGATCTAGTATGTCTCCTAAATTGATCTACTTCTTCAAATGGGACTGCATACAAATGTTTTGATTCTTCTTCCCCAGAACCTATCTGTTATTGTTCTTGTTCTTGTAACTCAAGAAAAATACCTTCAGGGAAAATATTTTTGGATGATGTCCTAGTGTAATCTTCTCTAAAAAGTGGATTTCCTCTATGAGCCATGCACTGGTAGGGCCCTCCTTCTAGCGCCAAATTTGTTGATTCCTGGAAAATCCTAGGTACCAAACAGTAGGAATTCTCCCTGGTGAATGATCCCAATTATATCATACATAGTTTGGTGTGGGGAATCCATCCGGTTCACAATTCTGGCTATCATAGATTAAGTTCTTTAAATATTTTACAAGTTATGGCCCAGTCCACCGTTTATATGATTTTGTTTAAAGAATGATATGCAGGTTCCTAAGTTAAATGCAGATCTAATCTAAATCTAAAACTAAACTATTCTATCCTTGGCCAGGGAGAAAAATTAGAGTTCAGAGTAATATACTGTAGACGCTCATAAAAGTCTAATAGATAGCTATACCAACACAATAATCACATTCATAGAAGAAAGAATACCAGAGGTAGCTCTAATATAATTAAACCATTTATTACCATGTCAACACATACATTTATACAGACAACAGACATTCATGACCAAGGAAATAGTTCCAGGAGGTTAGAACAATCTCACTGTATGATATACAGAAGCAAGAAGAAATAGTTCTACAATATGCATTCCACACATTTCGATTAAATCTCTATGCATGCCTTTGTTCCAAAAAAATGATCCTTCTTATTAGCAAAGAGGTATCTCTTTTACAACAATAGTCCAGAATTATTCCACTAGGAAAAAAGTCATTTTTTGGTGTTCTGCACCTCTTATTTATAGTGTTATGGGATCCCGAGACTAAACTTGAAATAGATCCAAACTCAATTACAGAAATATTAACAAAATCCGATTGGAAGATTCACGATGATCACAAAAACAAATCAGGAAAAAATGCCAGAACGTGCATGGTGGATCAGTTTGGGAAATTTAACCGCGTGAACTCAGGCTCTCTTGCTGACATTGACAGTTAGAACCTCTCCAATCATTCTGCAATGGTTTTATTCATATTCACATCTTCACACGATGAAATCTCTTACAGTCGTCGATCAAAATTGTATCTTCATCTCAATCGTCCACTGATGTAGCTTTTATCCTATTTGCAAGCGCCCATCCAAGCTCGATGAACCATAGTACCTGCAATATACAAAGAAACATAATGAGACCTACATCTGAACTAGAAACAAAAAAATTCATAGTATTTTCAATTTAATGTTATGCATTTATTAAAAAGCTAATGACCGGTGCCCTGTTACGCAAACAATTTTATCTAATTAAGCTTCAGAATTTAAATTCTCGGTTTCCCCAATGGTTCATAGTAAAAAACCAAAACATATATTGGATGCCTCAGATCATCTCAAAGATGGATCGAGCCTGATTTGAACCATTAGATCATGCAGTCTTGAAAGCTCCCTTCTGCCTCCGCACTTCCACTTTCGCACTTTCGGAAAGAGGAAATCAGAAATCGGATTTTGCAATTTTCATGAAGCTTAAACTTAAACTTTCTGCTTCCAACTTTCCACTTCCACCCTTTCAAATCCTTCTAAGTCATTGGTCTATTTAGAATACTTCTAAGCCATCGATTTATGTAGAAGTCAAAAAATAGGATTCCAACTTTTCCTTGACCAAAATTTTCATCTTCCACTTCCGTTTTTTCGTCTCTGCACTTCGGAAAACGGAAGTCGGAATCCAAAAAATCAATATTTCATGATGAAACTCAAACTTTAACTTTCCGCTTCCACCCTTGGGAAAACAGAATTCGGGAGTCAGATTGTCCAATTTTCATGAAGATCAAACTTTAACTTTCTGACTCTGCACTTCGACTTTCACTTTTTTCATTCTTTCTGCATCATTGATCTGTGTGGACTCATCCTTAGTCGTCAGATTGTGGATCACAGAAAATGAAAAGCAGAACTCTAACTTTTTTACAAATGAAACTTGGTCTTTTCTGCTTCTGCTTTTGGATTTCCATGGCAAACTTTATGCACCGTCGATCTTATGGAGGACGATTTTGGATCATTGGATCTGAGACTACGGAATTCAAAAGGTAGAAATCTTACTTTTTGTTACCAAAAATACATATTCCTGCTTCCTACTTTCCGCTTTTGCCCTTCAGAAAGCAGAAATTGAAAGTCATATTTTCCATTTTTTTTGAGGTTTAAACTCTAACTTTATGCCTCTTCCTTTCTCTTTTCCACCCTTCCAAGCCGTTTATTTGTGCGGAAACCTTCAGGGCCGTCGAATCTTGAACTGTGGAAAGCAGAATTCAGAATTGTAACTTTTTCCATAAGCGAACATAGATTTTTTGACTCCACCCTTTCGCTCTTGCCGTTTCATGGTCGTTGGATCTTGATCAAAGCAATTCTCAGCCATTGATCTTAAATCATAGTGGATATTCTTGTACATGCTTGTTTCTTAGTCACACCAAAGTAATTTTTTACCATAATCACACTTTAGTCTTAGGGAAAAAACCTTCTACTCAAGTTTCTAGTTCAGACTAAGTATGCCGAGAGGACTTAACTAAGTTGGGAAACAAGTGTAAAAAATATAAATGGAAGGATGGGCCCTAAAATGTAAAATTTTTGGGGAAACGGTTGTAGCAACAAAACTACCATAAAACAAAAGGTTCACTATTGGTCACAATTGTATCTAATCCGCCTTTGAACCCATCCATTTATATTTCCAAATATCAAACTCAATCCCTTTCTATAAAGACAAATGTAACATACTCTATCCCTCTATGTAGGAAGCCTAGATGAATGGGAAAGTCAATATTCATTGTTAGGTTTCCATTTTTAAATGACCATACACTAAAGTATATCAAGAGGATAGGGATTCCTAATAGGATTAAAGGGTATAGTGGTCATGATTATAGGTTTGCAAATAATTAATGTCCGTGAGCTAGAGAGTATATGTCATCTAAATATTTTGTTTAATATAGATAAATTTAAGGTAAACCTTCATGAAATATTCAAATGCTTAAAAAAATTTTAAGTTTAAATATTAAGACATTTGAAAAACATGTATCATATTCTTATCCTTCAAAAAAAAGAAGAGTGAGATAACCTAGGAAAGTCAAAATCAAGAGTCTAATTGATAATGACTTATGGATGAGGTTTACCAACCTTTAAAATTACCCAAAATGCAATAAAAAACAAAATAATGAGTGGAAATCTCATTGGAAATGGAATAATCCAAAGATTTTTCTTGGAAAAGTAGATAAGAAGCCATTTAATCAATCTCACATAATAATATTCAAATAGAAAACAATTCCATTTTTCAAATAGAAAACAATTCCATTTTTCAAAAAAAAAAAATTGATTTCATTAATAGGGACATTTTTAAAAAGGAGAGATACAAATCTTGGTTTAAGAATGGTTCAACAAAACAAATGGTTCATGGTGAATTGATCCAATGGAAATAAAATACAAATGGAGAACCATTTTCTAGTTTTTTATGTTCCTAAAATCATGTTTGGAAAAGGCTGACATTATCACACTATCCACATGCTCTTGGATAGAGTTTCCAAAATTTGACCCCTAAACACATTATGTGTGTTATCTCTTGCTAAGAAAAACCTTAGTTTCAGGAATCATCGAATAAAACAAGATTGAAGCCATGGATTCACTAGAGAGGGATTCCCCTAATTGTAATTGGATGGCATCTATCTTAAAAAATGAGAGTTCATCAATCTAAATCCCAATTTTCATTTATGGTAAGTTGCAACTTGCTTCCCAAATCCATTTGAGGAAATGTGTTAAATTAATACCAAGAACATAAAAAATGAAAAATAGTGTTTTTTATTGTCATAAGTTCTAGAAAGTGTGTTTGTACAATGTTGATATGACCACACTATTCATATTTCCCATGTCATATTTTGAAAATTGACCCTTAGATGCAAAATTTGCATTTCCTCTTACTAAGAAAAACTTTAGTTTCAAGAATCATCAAATAAAACAAGATATATTTTGTGTAATCATAAGAGGGGAGGTTGGGGTGGGTGGGGGGGGGGGCTATAATATAATGTCATATATCCAATTAAATTGACACATAATCTATGCAAGTCCTCGTTATAAGGAAAAACTCCTAATGGTTAAGGTTGTCCACAAACAGACTGAAAAACATAAATATAATCTAATATTCTCAAGAGTAATAATCAAAACTCATTTAAGATTTTAGAACAACAAGAAAACAATCATCAAATGGATATACAAAGTGGAGGAGAACCAGCTTTCAGAGGTTGTCTTATCGTTCTCTTGCAGTTGAGACTTGATGTGCTCTAATCCAAGGATTTGAGTCGCGCACAAGAAATATCAACCTTTCTCAAATATTACATCAACAAATATATGAATCAGTTCAAAATGCCTAATCATAATCATAAATAATTCCAACCAACCTATGATAGAGTTTATCCCTCCCTAGCCAACAAATATTTAATAGTATGAAACTTAGACACACATATTTTGGGGGACTTCGAAATTTATAGTAATGGACTGTAAGAATAAGAGAAATTCTACCTCACCAAAGCTATATAACACCTTCTGAAACTATATACTAGGTTCCTATGAACCTAAAACACTCATGCTCCAAGATCCTAATATCTTCAACTTCCAATAATGTATAAAATAGAAGTACATAAAGAGAGATTACTTCAACAACAATGGGAAAGATAACTCAAAGACAAGGGGTCACTTAGCGAGAAATAGGGCATACACACTCAAGAGAATAGGTAAATTCTTCTAACATAACCTTATATTGGGTGTAGTCTTCCCTTTTGGTTCACCACTTCCTCTTTTTATATTCGATTGGGATGGTCAAGGTGATTACCAAGTAGTTTGAGGAGTTATAACTAAGGAAAACCCTCTGTAAATTGATTTATTTTATGAATTCTTATATTTTTTGTGTAATTTTCTTGCCCCATGCTCCCTAGATAAGGGAAAGGAGCATGGCCTTTCACCTTGCTCAAAGAGGAAGTGCATGGGGGCTCAAAATTGCTAATATTTCAATGATTTAAGCTAGGAGGAAAGGGGATTTCCTATTGAGTGTTCTGATCATCATATAGGTTCAAGGATTCTTCCATAATGATAAGTTCATTTTGATGATTGTTCTTCGAAATGTATGTGTCATTTTGGTATATCATCGTCACAAACATGGAACTGTTGATTTTCATTATAATAGTCCCTATTTTCATTTTATGGTGCCAATTACAAGTCGCTTCTCATGGATAATCAAGGACGTGGTGAATTGGTCATAGGGGCATAAAAACCAATGCAAAAATTATTTTGAGTGTCATACATTCCAACAAGTGTGTTTGGGTAAGGACAACATTACCACACTATACACATTCTCTTGGGTTAGAGTTTCTAGAATTTGACACTTAAATGAAAATTTTGAATTTCCTCTTATTGGGAAAAACCCTAATTTAAAGGATCGTTGAAGAAAACAAGCTCTAGGAAATGGATCCCATGAGAGGGTTTTCCTATATGTAATCTAATGTTAGACATAAAATAGAGTTAAAAATACATCATTTTATTCTAGATTTGTATTTTATAGCGTGTTGTAGCTCATTTTGCAAGTCATTCAAGGACACATTGAAAATTGGTCTCAAGGGAATAAATAAACACAAAATACTAGTGTTTATTAGTGTCATAAATTATATTATGTGTGATTGGGTAAGGACAACATTAACGCACTATCCATATACTCCTAAGTTAAAGTTTTCGATATTTGATCATTAAATGCAAAAATTGCATTTCCTCTTATTGAGCAAAACCCTGGTTCTAGGAATCATCATATAAAATAAGTTTTGAGCCATAGACTCATGGGATAACCCACCCCCCCCCTTGTTGTTAGTAAAATTAATCCTATGGTCTAGGGTAGGACCACCAACTTGCTGGGGTGAGTACTGGCACATAAATCTCTACAAGTGATTATTAAACAACAGAAGGTAAACAAGTTTGAAGAATATGTACCTTGTTATTGAAAGTTGGTCCAAGGTTTCTCCAAAATTTCCTCTTTCTCTCCAACTGATGAGAGATGAAAAAAAAATCCACAACCCTCCTCAAACCAATATGAATACTTATAAATTAGGAACCTTCATAATAACATGAAGCATTAAATAATCACTCAGTCAGAAACAAGTATGAATCAATATGTGGGAAGGGAAAATGTTTGTACTTTATTGATTAAATGACGAAAATACATGAATTTTACCTTTATTCAAGATAGCACTCCAAGAAACCTAATCTCTAGGTTTCTTGCTCCTTATTCTCTAATGATCCCAAAATCCTCCAGCATTTCCTTCTACTTGGGTTAAGTTCATAAAATTGTCCCTCCTCCCTCTCTTATATAATGGGTGTAAGAGATGAGGTTGGGGAGAAAATAGTTAGGAACTACAAAGTGGTTACCTAACTTCCTAAACCAACTTCAAATTTCAACCTTTTTATTATTTTTTTAAATATTTTTAAAGGCACATGCTAGTGTAACAAAAGAAACTAGCTTGTAACACACTAGTGCTCCACAAGCAACTAGCATGCATAGGAAAAAAATGAGAAAAATATATATATTACAGGCCTTTTTAGGAGAAATTTTGTTCTTCAATCTTGTTCAAAAGGTTCTTAAACAACATATGGACTATTTAAGAGGTAATGAAAACTCATCAATATCTTAGATTCATCTCTCCCATCCATTGTGTCCTTTGTGTGACTCATAGTAAGTTTGTCAAGTCTCATCATGTAAATGCAAATCATGCAGTTGAACTGTATTGGTGTTGTCACGGATGGAGAAGTATCAAATCTAGTGATGAAAGATGCCCCCTAATGTATGAGGTCAGAGGGAAAATGATGGATGATATACATTATAAAAATAGAGGGGTGTATCATGGAATCATAAGAAACAATAAGAACTTAGGGCCATTATCTCAAATGGAGTACCTGTAAGAAGAAACAATGTTAGAAAATTTGCTTCCAAGGATAAGTGTCCATGGCTAAGATGGATCTCTAGGAAAATACAATAATGATCCAATTCATGTGTATAATTGATATATATCATGGCCACTGAAATACAAATGTGGATCCATGAGAATGATAAGCATGATCAGAGCCACATAAATAAAAGCATGGATCTATGTTGAAACTGGAGAGCATATCCATAATGAACAAACTGGATCTATGTCTCATAAATATCCAAAATGAGAGGGAATGAGTCTTGTCTAACTTACAAAATAAAAAAAATGATATTATGTTATTATAGGCCCAAGGTATTCAACCCAACCGATCGTAAAGTATGAATCCTAACCATGTGAATATAGGTGTTGAAGTCAAACATGGGGGAAACTGTTTGATTACTAACCAATGATGTAGACCATTAACAAATGTGAGGGAAACCCACCAATAATGAAGATGGGTCCCAAGGCACCTAGTACATCCTTACAAGTGTGAATAAGAGGGTTTGAAGTTGAACACATGAAGAATCTATCAAGTAAGATACATTTGTGTATTCCCATAACTCATTAGCGACGAATATTTCCACTGATGACTGTAATCTCCAAGGTACAACCAAAAAACTCAAAACTTCATTTCCATAGAAAAATGAATTGATGTCGATGGGAAGAAGTCTGTTGAAAGGGAGGCCTTAGGGAATCCTCCATCATACAAGATGAACAAGAACCAAAGGTTAATTTCATTTGGAGAAGAACTAAACATATCATGAAACATGACTTGAATACCAAGGAATGACCAACACATGAGGTCAAGGTAATTGCAGAATGGTTGACACGGGTTTTTATCCTTGAACAGTGAGCATGAAACAATAGTGACTTAGGTATATTTAGACATATAACAAGTACCATGATATAAATATTCAATGTAGGAGACATTAGTAGATTCTCCATATGATTGGAAGAGTAACCAACCAAAGAAGTTAAAAACTCGAAGATCAGGTTTAACCTACAGCCAAAACTAGAACCCAAAGAGTTTGATAGACTCAAAAACTAGTTCTTTGTTCAAAGATACAAATGACTTGTTTTCATTTATGTAAAATAATTTGGAAAATTTCCATTCCCTTTTCTCTTTTTAGAGACATTTTTCACTATTTTCACGAGATTGAAAAAGAACTAAATCATGCTCAATATAGCTGACCGATAAGATGAGTCCCATGTCATAATTTTAATGAACCTTACAAAGGATTAGTTCGTCTCCAAGAAGAAGTCCTTCAATGTGTTAAATTTTATGAGTCCATATAAAGAAAAATCAGTGGTATTTTCAATTTGAAGAGTCTAAAAGGTGTTAAACTACCATGCACAAGACACCTTCATCATTGTTGATGACTAAGTGCAACAAATATAAGAAGTATGCTCGATATAGTTCCTTTTTTGTGATTAATCCTTGAGGTCCAGATAAAGAGGTAAACCTACTCGTGAGAGATTCCTTCGTCATGGTTGATAACTGAGTTCAACAAAGACTATAAGTACACTTGGCACATTTCCTTTTTTGTAATTAATATACCAAGTCCGTATAAAGTGATAAAGCTACACCTGATAAATGACCTTACACATACTTTAACGAGAAATAGAGGAACAAATATCTCGGCAATCTTTTCATGTTTTGGGAGTCTGAAAAGAGCTTAAAGATAACTCCAAGGGGGTTTCATTTTTGTCACTAATCCAAATGGTCCAAAAAATAGGTAAACGAATACCTATGTGAATGTGTTTTCAAGTATTTTAACAAGTTATAAACGAACAAGTATCCTTGACAATATTTTCCTATTTAAGGAGTCTAAAAAGAGCTTAAAGAGGACTCCATATGAGCAGGAAATGAAATAATCATTAATTTATTCATTAAAAGAAGCTCACATGCCTATCATCTTTACCATAGAACTACCTTAAGGTAGAAAAATAATACTAACTAAGGAATCATTAAACTTTATCCATGCATGATCAATAATAACCTGATGACATTTGGAAGGGATAAAGTAGCAATAGAAGGACTATTTATCTTTTAATAGCCAATTATGTCGAAACAAGAACACTTTATTGCAATTGGATTGATAAACCTAGTCAAAAAATACTTTTCCTATTATCTTTTAGTGAAAGACCACCCCCCCCTCCCAACACCGTAGTTGTAGTCTAGAGTCGCAAGTCCAACAAAATTGATGGTTCATTGATGAGTATCCCAATTTTCATTTTATGACAAGTTATAACTCACTTCCCAAACTCATTCAATGAAACATCATGCATTGGTCCTAGGGGCATAAAACGCACTGGGAATAATTTAGTAAATCGTTATGTGGTGTGTGGATAATGTGAACGCACCAGTTCGTATATATTTAGATGACACACATGTATGAATTATTTCATATAATGCAATAATAAATAACCACTATCAAATGTAGCACATATTTTCTTTTGTGGGGGATTTTGTGGATGTTCATGTCGAGTTCATTTTTTGTTATGATGAACCCATCCTCCAAAGAGATATGAATGCATTGATGTGTGTTTATTTGATTAAACACACCATTGTAATTTGAAAATCCTGTGGTTTGATGTGTCAAATTAAAAGTATACACTCGTCTCAAATGTTCTTTTAGTATTAAATCACACTAGTATATATATGTTTCTTAGACTCACCTTAATCTTACAAAATGGTTTCCAAACTATATTGGAAGTTAGATTGTGATATAGTTCTTAAAAATATTTTAGGACTGTAGAGAAATATATTGATTGTTGATTTGGATCAAATGAAGGGATAAAATGATAGTATCGAATGGCCAATTCTTCAGATTCCATCTCATTCCATCTTATTCAAAGTGCAACGAGTTATCCCTTTCCATCTCTTGTAATTTTAGGTTTTATTTATATTTTGACTATTTATTTGAAGTTATGTTACTTCTCCATGAAAATATCAATATCAATTTATTCTATGTTGTAGGATCCCAATTCAGGTTCGAGTTCAGATGAAAAAGATATTCCACCAATTTCAAAACATCGTAAGCTCTTATCATGAGAAAAATACCGCAAGCAGTTTGTAGATCAAAATGGGCAGTCACTTTACCCTACTAATCGTAACATGCCATCTTCAAGCCACAACGTTGGTTTATCGATGGTAATTTGTCATGAGTTGGATCTCTTCTATGAACAAGTTATACAACTTGACGAGAACTTTATGCTTAAAACGAGAACTCTAGCCATAAAAACTCATTTTTTGTGTTAAAACCACAAAAAACAACCCTTGATTTGAAAAGTGGTGCTAGAGGTAGTACCATTTTTTTAGCTAAAATTACAATTTTTTTGAAACCCCGAGCAAATTATGTGATAGAATCAAAATCCTAAATAAACCCTTAAATAAAAAAAGTAATGCTCCTAAAATCACACTTTTTAGGGAAGGGTTAAAATTACACCTTGTTCCAAACTGTGATCCTAGTAACCAACATCGATTAACTGAAACTCCTAAAATTAAAATTAAAATTTCAAAAATACAAAAAATAAAAAAGCAATTAAATAACAAAAACAATAAAAAACATAAAAAAACAAACAAACATAAAACACATTAAAAATTAAATTATTCTTAAACAAATTTAAAACACAAAAATACAAAAATAATACAACTACTTAACAAAAAAATTTAAAACATATATATATATAAACAATAATTAAAATACAAAACATTATAACACAACACACAATAACTCAAAATAAATGTTCCATGGAATATGAGATATAATACATACGTTTTGTATGGAATATGGAAGGAGGTCTTAAGGGGCAATTCTAAGCCTCCTTCCATATTCCATACAAAACACAATACAAAAACTCATTTGCACCCCCATTTAACCTATTTGAACCCCATTTTTAAAATATTAATTTTTGTTTCAAGTATTATTTGTTTTTTAAAGTAGTATGTGGTGTTTGATGTAATATATATTATGCATTGTTTCTTGCTTTACATTTAAATAATAATTATATATTTGTTTTATTTATGACATTAGGTTTTAATTTCAATATGTTTGTTATGGTGTTTAAATAATTTGATATGGTTTTTAAAGTTTATTAAAGGTGTATTGAGGTCTATGAAGAGATCCAAGTTGAAGAAAATGTCAATTTTGATGGAGATTTCGACCTGCGTAATATTTAATATTTTTTATTAGTTTCACACCGTAATGGAAAATGTCAAATTTCACAAATTTTTGATAAGATATTTTTGTAATGTTTCAATTTTAAGATTTTTTTTTGAAAATAAATATTACGTTTTTAATATGTTATTTACAAATATATGGTTTACTTTTTGTTGAGTTTATGTGAATAACCACTTTATGGAAGAGAATGTTAAATGGTATCATTTTTATACATAAAATCTATGAAAATACGTTTAAAACGATTTGAAATGTCTTTATTTTCTTATTTTTTTACAAAATTTTCCATCAAAAATGACTTATTTAAGATTAACATTAAAATAAAATAAAAACTTCCAAAATGTATATATTTTTCTTTTTAACTAGCTTCTAAATGTTAAGAAAAATCGAAAATGTATCTATTTTTTCATTATAACTAGCTACTAAATGTATTACTTTTTTGAAAATTTGGAAAAACGCATTTGTAAATAAAATTATAATTATTTTATGACCATGAAGCTTCAAAATCACAAAAAATGGCTCAAAATAAAAAATGGTGCTACTAACTTATACACACTTTCTGAAACATAGGTAAAAACAACTACAAAAATTGACCCCCCCAAAACAGAGAACAATGTCGGGTTCTCGCCATGTTGTATAACTTGTTTATGACACCCCAGTAGTTTGTGGTTGCTGAAAATGTCAAGGACTTAAAGAGAACCCTTAGCATGTCACACTCACCCACTACGCCAATGATAGATTACCCATTGTTGATGGTCTAATACCCCCTACTGCAGTAAACAATCTGATAGGTGATATAGAAAAGACACGTAGGAAATTTATAGTGATCTAAAGTATGATACGAATTCCACCCAACATGTCTACTTGAAGATACAAAAAGTTGCATCAGTTGAGAGAAAAATTGTCCAAGTACACACCATCCAGTTGTTGGAGGGTAGCGAAGATTTCTCTCTTCCTATGAATTTGAAAAGTAATATCAAACTCCTTACAACCACACTTTGTATGGATCTTAGTTGTATTCTCTACCTGTGCCTAATGTTGGAACCGAATTCTCCTTTTTTGGTAATCATTTTATCATTTCCAAGTCTAATATAAATGATGCATAGAGAAAATGTTGGGTTGTTATACTTTCACATGTACTCATAATACGTAAAATCCATGGCCTTTTTAGTTAATTGGGAAAGAATTTAAAATGCGAGTTTCTCTTAATGCTAAGTTTAAATAAGACATAAACAGTAAGCTTAAAGAGAACAATACAAATAGAATTATGAGAATAAACAAACATTGCAACCATGAGAATGAAGACTATAACTTGTTAACAAAGTTAGGCTTAGAATGCTTACATCTTCGAGTCCACTTCTAGTGCGACCAATTAGATTAACTCTTCAAAATGCATAATGTTATATCAATTCTGGAGGATGATAGAAATATGACTGTGTTCAAACAAAACAAACACTACCAATGTGATACCTCAAGCATACAAATGGAGATGATCTCTCTTCCATGCAGTATCTCCAAGCACTGGAAAATACGCAGTCTGCTTCTACTTTCTGAAATGAGTATGTCTAATGAAATACATGGAACTCTTATTGTTCCAACTGTAGATTTCTTCCTCTACTACCATTGTATCTCTCTTCCCCTCTATTAGGCTCTCTCCTTGTCTCCCCTGTCGAAATAATTTGTTAAAATAGAATAATTTGGATAATGAAGATATGTGGTTAACGTGCCCAATTGGGGACAAAATACATCTTGATGTGCAAATTAAGAGTAGAATGGCACAAAATGAGGATAAAATTCAAAGATATGCATCTAAATATCTCTATACAAACCAAAAAACCAAATATGTAGTTGTAACATCCGATTTAATCCAAGGTTGTCGATATATTCCACCATCGAGTAAGCTAAATCGTCAATTACTGTGACCCCAACTATTGATGTCGACTTGTCTGATGCTGAATTTCCAATGTCATCTTCCAATGCTGACTTTCCCAAGTCAACTTTCCAATGCAAACTTCTCTGATGCTGACCAGTCCCAACTATTATGATCCCAATGTAAGAAGTAAGAAGTTGGAATTGGCATCACAACTTCTTCAATGATACTCTTGACTCCCGAATCCCAACCTTTTGATTGTTTCGATGTCAAAATTCAATAGGAATCATGAGCTTAGAAAAACTGTCTTTTCCTCTCTAGACTTCCAATAGCAAATTTGAAAGTTGGAGATAAACACTGCTTATGCATGCCATGCACCGAAAGCTAGTTGGTCCAAGTGTTAAAACTTCAAATGGTGATAACTTCTACATCCAAATTCAAAATTTGACAAAATGAGTATCACCAAAAATCTTTGGGAAATATCTATACAACTATAACATTTTCTTAAGAATTTGAAGGTTTTGAATTTAAGTCATTTGGGATATCCTCTTGGATCAACTCATTCCTCCCAAATAGTTAGTATGGCACTTATACCATTTTTCAGTTCTATCTATTATCAGTCATATTACTTGAATATTGTCAAGCATAGAATTTCCATGTATATTATGTGCATGAATGGTTATGTTTTTGTTCGTCCATGAATGGTCATGTTTCTAGTATATTTTTTGCATGAATGGTCATCCATGCACTCATGAAAGAATTGCAGGGTTCATAAATAGTTCTAAGTGCTCTTTATTTTTTGCAAATTGTTCATTTGGGGAACACTTCAATGACCATAATTTATTTATGAAAATTAAAGCATCCATATTTGTTGTTGTACACGCAATACATAGTTTGTCTCCTGATTATAAGTTGTTAATAAACTATAAATTTTGTATACCACCAACTTCTCTCCAAAGACGCCTTGCATTCAGATTACCCTTAGATATCCCCTTGGGGCATAAGACAAAAAAAAATTAATTAATTTTATTTGTGGAAATTAAGGCCAGCAATAGATTAATTTTACTCACAACAATTATCAATTGATCATGCAAAATTGCTCACAAAAGAGACTAAAAATGGAGCTGTAACACTAAACTGTATTATGTAAGTGTACAATGCACAACCCTTTAATAACATATGCTGATGAATAAATAGAATACATTAGGAAATCTAATGCATGAGGAAGCATCCAAATCTAGCATAAAGCAGGCTTACCAAAAATAAGCAAATCCCCCATAGGTGTAAAAATCTGATCCCAAATCTGTCATGGAGCTCACGAATTGGAAAGGGTGCATGGGCAAGCTAATGAGTGATGAAATGGCAGCTCATACATTCTTTTGCATGGAGAAAAGAGTGGAGGATGAAGAGGACAAAAAACTAGTTCACCTCACCTAGTCTAGCTTTCCTATGTGCCTTAAAACACTGAAAAAGCAGGGAATAAAGCAGAAAAAGCAGATAGGCGCCTAGGAGGCCAGGAATAAAGTAGATTTGATTCCTAAGGCTTTACCAAGTGCTACATGAGTCAAATATGGCAATTTTTACCTCTATGGATAGGCAAATAGCAACTTGCACAAGGTGGGACACATGAACTAGGCAAATAAGACAAAAATAAATGAATTAATGTCTAAGTGGGTAAACTATGGGTTGATTATTCTAACACCCCCCCTTAATCCTGACTTTATGAGTAATATATCAAAAATATAGGGCCTAGAAACAAGGCTTTGTCACCCTTTACATACTGCATGTCCAAATAAACAAGGAAAGAGGCAAAACCAACTTGGGAAAATCCTCCCTTAAACATGGACTGTAAAACAAAATTGTAGAATCTTGTCTTCACTTATGCTTTCACAGCATGATCATCAATCCCCAGCAGTGATTTGAGATTGCTGAAGGTCTTCTCACAAAAATGCTTTGGTGAAGATATCAGCTACTTGTTCTGAAGATGAACAGAAGAGTAGGTGAATGGTGCCATCATGCAGAAGTTCTCTGATGTAGTGCATATGGATCTCAATGTGTCTGGTTATCTGCTTTTGAACTGGATCCTTGTAGATTCGAATGGTACTCTGGTTACCACAGTAGATGGTAGTTGAGTACTCAGGTTTGAAACCACACTCTCCAAGTAAACCCTGCAACCATAAACATTGAGTTGCTGCATTAACAACTCCTCTGTACTNTTGCAATGGCTACAGCTAGCCTGATGGAGTCCATTTTTGCCACTGGGGCAAAGGTCTCATTGTAATCTATGCCATGAACCTGTGAGTAGCCCTTGGCTACCAATATGGCCTTGTAC
>LPNX010343083.1:160396-217622 GCA_001517045.1 Pseudotsuga menziesii
ACATAAAAAATATCAGGTCTAGTATGTGTCAAATACAATAAACAGCCAATCAATTGTCTATACAGTGTATTGTTTACCATCGGTGAAGAATCAGCTTCTTCNGGCTTGTGGGGATGTTAGGGTCTGCAATAAACTCATATCCATCAGAAAAATCAGAATCAGCATGTTCAACAAACTCTTTACTTACTTCTTGAGGTTCAGGTGGTGAAGAGGCTTCACCAACTTCCACTTCTACAAGGGGTTCTTCTTCAAACTGAACACACCTTTCAATGAAGGCTTTGTTTGTGCTCAAATTTATCAACTTGTACCCTTTTGAATCTTTAGAGTATCCAACAAAAAGACACTCTTGGCTTTGGGGTTGCAAAGCCTTCCTCTTCTCTGTCGGGATTCTAGCCCATGCCTTTGAGCCAAAAATCCTGAAATGGGTCACATCTGGCTTGTGCCCACTCCATGCTTCGAAGGGAGTCATACCACCAAGATGTTTGTGAGGCACCCTATTCTGAATATAGGCTGCACAGTTGATAGCTTCGGCCCAGTACTTTGGTGGCAAATTTTTGGCCTCCATCATGCATGTTGCCATCTCCTTCAGTGATCTGTTCTTCCTCTCAACAACACCATTTTGCTGTGGTGTGTAAGGGATAGAATGCTGCATCTGAATACCTGCATCTGCACAATAGTTAATAAACTTATACTTGACATACTTACCACCATTTTCAGATCTGAGGGCCTTGAGTTTCCTTCCAGACTGGTTTTCAACCAAAGCCTTAAAGACTTTGAATAGGCCAAAAACTTCAGACTTGTGTTTTAGGAAGTGAACCCAGCAATACCTGGAAAATTCATCAGTGAAAGTTAATGCATACTTGGCCTGACTCATGGACATATGAGGGAATGGACCAGCAACATCACTGTGGATCAGCTCGAGGGGTGCAGAGGTTCTCTCATGACTAGCTCTCTCAAATTTGTGCTCTGGGTGTTTTCCTAGGATACAGCCTTGGCAGACTCCTTTGGAAAATTTTATCTTGGGCAACCCTATGACCATTTCTTTCTCACTAAGATCAGACAGATACTTGTAATTTAGATGGCCAAATATTTCATGCCACATCTTGCTGGCTTCATTAGCATGAATGAGAAGAGTAGAGGGGTTTGAGTAAGGTAGGAAGTGTGAGAACATGTATACCTTTTGAGCATGATTCGTAACTCCTTTTGCAATGACTCTACCAGTTGAAATCTCTGTGATCTCAACTTCATCAGGGGAGAATATGACCTTCTTAGGAGACCCATTGTGGGTCATCTGGTACACTGACAAGAGGTTGGAGGCGAGACCAGGCACATACAGCACATTGCTGAACTTACCATGATCAAGATCTATCCTTCCTTTGCCTTTACTTTCAGTGAGAGAGTCATCTCCCAGTACAATAGATGGTCCTTTCGACATATCCAGTGAGGAGAAGGCCTCCTTAGTCAAAACCATGTGTCTTGAAGCTCCAGAATCTATGATAAAACTGGGTGAGCTTGATGTGCCAGCAACTAGAGCATGAACTCTCTCTCTGTCATTAGAACTTGATCCTCCTTCTCTCTTCTTTGAGCTTTCTGGAAGGGAGATGCCATTCTTCTCCAGGAGATTGGTCAGCGTGTCTATCTACTTTTTCATAAAAGAGCTTTTAGTGTGATTTCCCTTATTGCAGTATGCGCACTTGTTCATTTCACCTTTGTTCTTCTTCTTCTGGTTATTCTTCTTGGCACCTTGTAGATCCTCCGGAGACTGTTTCTTGTCTCTCTTTTGCTCAGGTGGCTTTTTAGCTTTCTTTTTGCTTTTTGAATCCACCCTTGAATATCCAACAATAAAATATTGATCTTTGGATGGTTTGATGGTGCCCATCATCACCAGCTTGTCCTGTTCTTGTGTGAGAGATTCCATGAAATCTTCAAGGCTAGGCATCTTCCAGGCTCGAGCTGTCAGTTTTTTGGCATAGAAGGTCGAAACAAACACTGAATAATCAGGGCCCAGCTTTGAGAGGATGGCCAGTACGAGTTGATCATCTTTCTTTTCAATACCACACTATTTCAGCTGCAAAACTAGTGTTTTGAACTTGGAGAAATATAGCTGCAGGGATTCAAAGCTTGTTGGACTCAGAGAAATCAGCTCATTCTCGATTTGATGTCCCCTCATCTCATCTGTCTTTCCAAAAATATCAGCAAGATTCTCCCATACTTCATTCGGTGATGTCAATCCATCGAGATGGAAAAGGAGGTCTCTGAAAATACTCAGGCACAGGAGGCCATAAGCCTCATCCTTCCTGTTGTGCCATTTGATCTTCTCTGCAGCTGCATTGGGTTCTACTTATGTTTCCATAGTCACCCTGTAGAGGCCTTTTGCTCTCAATAGTATCTCCATCTCTGCTTTCCATTCAAATAAATTGAAGGGAGTCAAGATAGTTTTCTGTGATTGATCCATAGCTCTAGAAAATCTGTCCCGGCTGTCAGTAGAAGGCTCCCAGTCTTTGATGTCGAACCTGCAAAACAATTTTTGAAGGATAGAAAAAACCTACAATGGCTCTGATACCATGTGTAAATTAATTCCAGCAATAGATTAATTTTACCCACAACAATTATCAATTGATCATGCAAAATTGCTCACAAAAGAGACTGAAAATGGAGCTATAACACTAAACTGTATTATGTAAGTGTACAATAGCCAACCCTGTAATAACATAGGCTTCTAAATAAATAGAATACATCAGGAAATCGAATGCATGAGGAAGCATCCAAATCTAGCATAAAGCAGGCTTACCAAAAATAAGCAAATCCCCCATAGGTGTAAAAAGCTAATCCCAAATCTGTCATGGAGCTCACGAATTGGCAAGGGTGCATGGGAAAGCTAATGAGTGATGAAATGGCAGCTCATACATGCTTTTGCATGGAGAAAAGAGTGGAGGATGAAGAGGACAAAAAACTAGTTCACCTCACCTGGTCTAGCTTTCCTATGTGCCTTAAAACACTGAAAAAGAAGGCAATAAAGCAGAAAAAGCAGATAGGCACCTAGGAGACCAGGAATAAAGTAGATTTGATTCCTAAGGCTTTCCCAAGCGCTACATGAGTCAAATATGGCAAGTTTGACCTCTATGGATAGGCAAATAGCAACTTGCACAAGGTGGGACACATGAACTAGGCAAATAAGACAAAAATAAATGAATTAATGTCTAAGTGGGTAAACTATGGGTTGATTATTCTAACAGTATTTGTTAATTTTCAATGGTATTCATTTTAATTTATTGCTCACTTTGGCTTTATAAACTACTTATTTAATTTATAAATTATTTCTTTTGTGGCCAAAATAGAGGACTCTCCCTAAACTCCTAATGTGAGTCATCATACACTCAAGGATGTTTGATCACACCATTATCATATGTGTAATTTTCATTACAAAATCTCCCACACATATTGATGGATTACACTACATGTATTGCTAGCTCAAATACATTGTTCTTGTTTAATTAATTGTATTTGTTAATTTTTTATGGGATTCATGTTAATGTATTGTTCAATTTTCCCATGGAGTGTAGAATACGAGGTTAATGGGTGTATTGTTAAGGCTCTCATTTCATAAGGTCTATTTCAAAATGTATTTCTCAATTTGAAACTTTTAAATTTAATGTGGAAGTGATGTTAATTTATCGCTCAATCTAAATGTTTGTTTTAGAAATTGTTTGTAGTGTAACCATTTCTATTGGAAATGATTATGGTTCCTCTATAATTAATATTTTGTATAATTTTTTATCACCATTTGCATTGTGATTACTAACATCATCGATGTAGTGTTTAATAATTTTTTAAATCAATATTTTGATTATGAGCGAATTTTCTACCATGTTCCTTTGCACCCCAGTGTAATAATGGAAAATCAAGAGAATGATGAAAAAAGAGTGCAACTTGGAGAGGAATGATACCAAGCATGGTTGAATCAACCACCTATTTAGTTTACATTGCATCCATACTCACCAATTAGGAATTCCTACAACAATAGTAGTTCTTCACATGTTGGAAATGGAGACAATGAAGTAGAGGTTGGTATGGATGAGTTATTACGACAAACGAGTGTCATGGATGCAATGTTGTTACATACATTCCAACACAATGAGCTAGGGGATGGAAATCATATCATTGAATCATTATTTGAAAGCCTTAAATCAGCTTCCAACACCCCTCTCTTTGGACCTGGACAGTGAAAGTCTACATAATTTCAGACAACAATGTTATTATACAACTGGAATGCAATGTATGGCATGTCAAATGTGTGTTTCTTGTCACTTTTGAGGTAATTTACCATTAAATAACTTATATTTTGGGTAATCTTGTCACACAATTAACATTGAAAATGGTTCATATTATGAACATTAAATGACATGGTACATTTATATTTCCCTCTAGCTATAGTTTATTCAAAGATAAGGTACTTCCAAGTGATAATGTATTCCCGGTAACTGTGAAGAGGAAACGAAAATGTTGAAAATGTTGGGTGTTGAGTACATATCATATCATGTGTGTCCCAATGATTGTATTCTATATAGAGGTGAATATGCAAACAAAGACATATGTCCAAATAATCGAAAAAAAAATCTAAATCACATGGTCCTCATAAAATATTGAGGCACATGCTTATAATCCCAAGGATTTGAAGGCTCTTTCGTTGCAAAGAATTAGGTATGCTACAAGGATGGAATGCATTTTACCAAAGTAAGAAAGGAGTTATGTGAATCCCAACTGATTCAATTAACATGAAGCATATATAGGATACATGGCTCGATAAATTCAAGGATGATAACTCTGATTCAGCATACCCATTGATGGCATCAACCCATTTTCCTAACCAAACACCACATATATTTTTTGGTGTGTAGTAGTGATCAATAAAACTACCCCCCATGGTTGTCTGTGAAGAAATAACATTTTATGTTGGCTCCTATAGTCCCTAGTAGAATACAAGTGAAGAATATGGATGTTTACCAACAACCATTGATCAATGAGTTGAAGGAATTATGGGAAGGGATACAAGCATATTATATATCGAGACCCATCCCATCAAAGAGGAGTCTTACATTGTAAGGCATATGTGTGTACACCACATACGATTATCCAGGGTTAGGAGTTTGCTTAGGTAAATATGTTGTTTTATTTGTTTACACTCAAAGCAATATTTTTTGGCATATTTAGTTCAGTGTGGCTATTTTAATATTCAACACTAATCGTGTGATATGTATACCATAACATCGTAGGAATTGTAACAAAATGTTATCATGGATGTAAATAGTGTGGACCTTCTATGAAGGATAGGTTGTCCAAATACCTATGAAAACTAGTGTACGACTACTCTAGGGTATTCCTCTCATAAAACCACCCTTATAGAGGAGAAACATCTAATCTCAATGATAAACCAGAGAGAACCCAAATGCCTGAAATAATGACACCGACTGACTAGATTAGGGAATATGACAGAGAGAAGGAGAACGAAATTGTAGATATTTTTGATTCAATTGGGAACCTATGTTCATTGATCCTGAATTCTTTGACATCTATGTTGAGAAAATTCCCAAACGGATGCAAAGGAAATCAATATTTTATGAGCTCCCATATTGGGAGAATCTTAAGATTGCCCACTTACTAGATCCCATGCATATATTTAAAAATGTTTCATGTTCTTTGTGGATACACATATCATCCAAAAAGAAGACAAGTTGTCTTCAAAGAGAGATATTATTTCCTCAAATATTAAAAAGAAGCAATGGCCAAAGCCAAAAAATAAAGGAGAGGATGGCCCCTCTTTTTCATTTAAAAAAGGAGATGTCCCGTGGATTTTGAAGAAAGAAGATCTTAATTTGGAAAAGGAACTTATAGTGGGTGTGAAGGAACCTTCTTTATATGGGTCTACTCTACAACATTGCTTCACTAGAGAAGATGAAAATTTGTCGGGTTTAAAATCACATGACCATCTCAACTCTCTAAGGGTAAGCATAATGTCAAAACATGTTTTTATGTTTTATTTATATATTTTATCACGCAACTTAAAACACAATTAATTGTTTATGTTTACTTTGTAGTTCCAATATCCATTGTCTGTTCATGGGTGTGTGAACCACAACTTTGATGACCTATGGCATGTCATATCTAGACTATCTGCATTTGTACGGTGGATCACATCAAAGGAGATTTACATTTCTAGAATTCCCTTGTGGAATCAAGAGATAGATGAGATTGTTTGTATGTTTGAGAAGGAATCGTTGATGAGTTTCATGGAATTGCAGGTTCATCTTCTAATTCACCTAGCCAATGAAGTTTAATTAGGTGAGGTGGCCTCATGTCAATATATTTTATTCTTGGAGAGGTACATTAAAAAATTGAAGGGATTTTTTTGACAAAGGGAAAAACTTGAGGGGTCTATGGTAGAGGGGTACATATTATATGATTCATTTTAATATTCCAATGATTACATTAGGTAGATCAACCACACAACACATGAAGTGATTTGGGATGATGAACGTGTGAGGAGAAAAGGGAAGGGGAGGTATTGGAAATGAACGAAAAAAGGAACATGATAAAGAGTAAGTCACTTATCTTTCGATCTTCACATTTATACATAGTAACTATTCACAACAAAATTCAAAATATATATTTTATCCCATGCGTACAGAATGTGGTTTTGTTTCGATGAATACAACAACTCATTCAAAATTGATGGAATCAATAAATTCATTCTTTAGAATGCAATGACAACACAACTGTGGGTTTCATTGTATGCAGAAAAGAGGGTGAAATGGGACATTGGCATAAAATATATCAAGTGGTTGCATAGTAGAAGTATGCCTTTTATAAATCATTTAAAATAAAATATGCCAATGATATATTCCAATAGTTGGCTTGTGAACCAAGTCAGAGAGAAATATGGTGCATCCCATCATTACTTGCATGAAGAAGAGGATACGCTAAACATTGGCATGAAGTGCAGAAACTTGGTAATAATCTCTTTCTGTACATTTCTAACTTTATAATGAAAATTTGAACTATAACATATATGTTTCTTAAATTAATGGTTGGGTTATTAGACAAATGGCACCATCATTTGCTCAAAAAATTTGTAGGTGCATTTGTTCCCATCTATGTGGGCTTATAGATATCATTTTCACACTAAGGATGTTGATGATAGACATCTTACACAAGGCCATGGAGTGGAAGTCGAGTTTGACCAATCTAGTCGTGCTAGCCACCATGATCGAAACCTGAAAGGAGGGATGTTGGGTTGTGCCAGAAAGATACATGAGATCATTCAAGTGGACTTATCATATTTCCAATGTGTTATTTTTAGGTGTAGTTGGTGGGACACATTTTATAGGAAGATCATGATAGTGGGTTGATATTTATCAACTCTATAATAATGTGGGATGAAAGTAAGGAACCTTATGTTTTTTCAAAACATTGCAACCAAGTGTTCTTTCACCCACATGTGTTGGATAGAGATTGGTGGTTCATATTAAGACATGACCCTAGATATAAACATTTTTATGAGAAAAACAGTGATATCATTCCAACCAAGGAAGATAATGAGGGTGATGGCAATGAAGAGTGATATCTACATGTTTTATTTAATCATTTATAGATTTATTTATGTTATTATTATTGTTATCAAGAATGGTCTAATTATATTGTTTATTTTTCATGTTATGACGGTGGAAATGCAAAGTTGATTACTGTTAACACCCAAAAAGTGTTCACTACCTCATCTACCCCACTACATGGCTCATTTGTCCATTTTCCTACCATATTTCCCTTAAAAACCCTGAAAATCCCACTTAAAAGCCTCCAAAAGGCCTAAAATGCCTCCAAAAGGCCAAAAAACCCCTTTTTTCCTCCAAAAATATCCAAAATTCCTCTAAAATAGCAAAAATCCCCAAAAGGGAAGAAAAAATATAAAATAATGAGGAAAAGGAGGAAAAAACCCTAAACAGCTGCCCTAAACCATATGGTTTCCAAAAATCATGGGCCAGCACTCCACCACTAAAAAACTATAAATAAGTGATGGAGACCCCTTATTTCACATCCACAATCATAAGCATCCTTACTCTGCCAAAACAGCTCTGGAAACCCTAGCTCACCCTTGAGCTACTTTCACCATTGAGAGCCCCTTTTGGCCCATTTCCACCATTGGAGAAGGAGAAGGAGCAGGATGGAGCTTGGAGCAACCATCTTAGATCACTACAAATAGCTTCACCAACCTTCACATCGGAGGTAATATCAATATAAAAACCATTCTTTACATTTTTTTGTTTTGTTTCATGCATACATTTAGAGTAGTTTGTTTTTTTGTTTAGCATTTTTATTTACATTTTACTAAACTGCTACTAAGGAGTCACTTCTCCTTAGTAGGTGCTCATTCGCACAAGCTAGGGGTAAAACCCTAGCTATAGTTTTGGCGACTCCGTTGTTTTTCTTTTGAATCTCTGTTTTCAGTTAGATTTTTCCTTTCGGCTGTCCTTTTTGACCGCCGTAAACTGCATTTTTTTTCCTTCTGTAGTCACGTCCCGACCGCGTCTTTCAGGATTTTACTTGCGACCCGACCACGGCTATCAGACTGTCTCCGACGCCCTGCCGGCGGATTCAAGTCTGTTACCTGCGATCCGACCGCGGCTATTCAGCCTGTTTGCTGCGATCTGGCTGCGCCTGTCGGCCATTTTCCTACGTCCCGACCGCAACTTTTAGCCCATTTGTTGTGACCCAAATGCAGCTTTTAGCCCCCTAGATGCAACCTGACCATGACTTTCAGCCCCTTCCCTACGATCAGACCGCCCCTGTCGGCCAGAAAGCCGCGACCTGTCCGCGCCTGTTTCTTTCAAACCCGCGGTCCGACCGCTCGCTTTTGCCTCAAACCCACGGTCTGCTTTCTGCATATTTTACTATTTTTGAACGCAGACGCTTTGCTGCAATATTTTCTGCATCTGCACAGCCATCTGTTCCACCTGCAGCCCTACTTCCTTACAGCCTTTTCTGCAACATAATTTCTGTTCCATTTTACAGAATCTGTTTGAAATTTCAGCATTTTTATTCAGAAAATTTTGCATGTTAAAGTTGTGGATTCAATATTATTAGAAGGTTGCCCCTTTGTGTGGCACTTCTATTTCGGGTTCATCACCTCACGAGCACACACACTATCACCTAATTCAAGTGAGACTTAAAAAACTACTTAACTCAACCAACATTCTAACCCCACTTTGGGAACACAAAAGAATCTTTGTAGTTAGGTAGGATCGGGGGGATAGGCTTCCAATAACATCCCTCGGTTACTTACACTTGAGACATAGTTGTTGTCCAATTAGGGAACCAAAATCCCCTAGTACTTTTTGGCACGGTCACAACCATTTTACCAAAGGGCCTCTCCCTTAGGAGGGTTGAAGTCGTGAGATTGGTTCTGGAGGCCTGAGTGGAATACCGCACTCCATTCAGTAACTAAAGGGCTACCTTTCGCAGTTCTCGGAATATCCCTGTATAGGGGTATTGCGGTAAAAGGACCAAACGGCAGATTCACCTTTCTGGACGTGTCATGAACGGGGTATCTTAGTTGCCATTCTTCTAGGATTGACTTCCCGGTGTCCCTCCCGGTAGGGGGATATCTTAGCCACTTGGATTTCCTATTCATATTGTCTGACTTGGAATTCATCACCTTGCAGAGGATATGTCTAGTTGAGTCAGAATACTTTTAGTTAGGTGTTTGCATGCTCCCTTACCTCCTTTTGGTCTAGTGAGTCCACCCTTTTTTATTTTTAGGAAACCTGCTTCTTGTTGGTATTCTGACTATTTCTGTTGACACTCCACCTATTGTAGCACAGCTGTTACATTGGGTGTTTTGAGTTGGTTGTTGGCCTGAGTGCCCTATTTTTCGAGCTCTCCTTCTGCACACTCGGTTGCATTAGGATTTTTGAGCTGTTTTTTACTCACCTCAACCCACAGAGATTTGACACCATCTGTCACCATTGAGTCTCCGAGACATTCTCAGCGCCTCAGGGGCAAACCCCCACAGCACGGTTCACTTGACACCACCCGTCATCGACACAGATCATCTTTACTTGATACCACTTATCATAGATCTCAAGCCTTGTCACTTGATTCCACTCGTCAACGGCATCGGACTTCGTCACCAGATAGTGACGCCCCTTATTTTACCTCCGATTCTGAGCCAGAGTCTGAGAACCCCATTTACACTTCCCCTGCCAGCCCCATGGCTGGCGTGACTTCCACTCCCGTCTTGGTAGAGATCGTTGGTGGCACATCCACCACTACACCAGTTACCACACCTACCTTGGGAATGCCCTCCATGGGGCTCCCATCTACCGTTCCCCTCACGGCACCTATTCCCGCAGTAGGAATACCTATTCCCACTCCATCATTGGCGCACACTACCCAGGGTGGTGCAGGACCATCCCACATCACCTTAGTTCCCCCACTTGGGGGCAACCTCCCCAACACTACCCCTCCACTTGGGGGCATTGGCCTCAACTTGGCCCAACCCACTACCGTGTCACATCCTTCTTCTAGTTTTCCATTCATGGCTAGCCTCAACCTGCCTGACCTAGCCAGATTTACCAACGACCCTATCCAACATGATCGTGCGTGGCCTCACATGCCCACCAAGCTCCCCTCTGACATCCCCAAGTTCGAGGGCAAGGCAGGTGAAGACCCACAAAAGCACATTATGTCTTTCCATCTATGGTGTTCCTCCAACTCCATAGTGGACGACTCTATCCACCTCCGTCTCTTACAGCGCACCTTCACTGGCTCTGCAGCCAAGTGGTATATCGAGCAACCCCATGGAACCCATGCCACCTTCGCTTCCCTTGCCTCGACTTTCCTGCAGTTCTTCCAGTTACCTGTCCGCTCTGATGCAGGCATTGAGATCCTCCTATCATGCAGACAAAGCACGGCTACCCACATCACGGACCACATTCATGAGTGGCATCGATGCCGTAGCTTATGCAAAATCAAATTAGATGACCGAATCTTCCTAGATTGGTTCCTCAAATCCCTTCTTCCTATCATCGCTAAGGATGTGGCATCCGAAAGACCCCAGTCTGAAGAAGAGGCCATCCTTAAGGCCCAACAATTCGACCTCATTTACGCCCAGTCGGGTTATCTCTATACCATCATACCTGACGCCCCTCGCGGCGATTCCTCCCAGCACGATGTGCCGGGGGCATCCCACGCTGCCGACGGTATCATTGGCCGTGTCTCTTCGTATCCTCAACCATTTTTCGTAGCACGTCCTACCCCTGGCCCTGACCTTTCGCAGGCTACCTCACAGCCTGGAGTCACCAACTCATATGCTCCCATACAACATCACCACCATTCCCATGGACCCTCATGTCCACCTCAGTGTTTCGGTCACGCGACTCCCGCTTACGCCCCCCCGGTCGCACCTCAGCCCTACTACCACTAGCAGGCTGCACCAGCTCCTGCGCCTTCACAAGCCCAACCCGCTTATTACCCGCCACAGGAAGCCCCTGCGACAAACCCACAACCCCTTCCATAGACCTATCAGTAACCCCCTCAAGTTGCTGCCCCTGTGCATCCTCCACCTACATATCATCCACCGCAACCTGCTCCAGCACCTGCGCAACCTCAGAATCCACCTGCTGCCTAAGGGCAAGTTTACGCTCAACAAAACCCGCAGCAAAACCAGACCAATCAACGCAACCAGGGCCAACAAAACCGCGGCAGGGGCCGAAATCATGGGAACAACCAACCTACAAACCAAGCTGGTCAACCCCCTAATCCCCTTGATAATAGTAATGCGGCCCTTGCTAACCAAAACCCTGATCGCCAGCCCAAGCAGGCTAAAAACCCCAATTTGCGAACAAACCATCCTTGTTCTATTTGCGGGGTTTATGGCCACTACACACATTTTTTCCCACACATGGAGCGAGTTCGGCAACTTTGGGCTGAAGATGCCCACCGCCAAGGGCAGGCGGCTCCTCAAGCACCACCCAACCCCCCACAACCTCAGCAGCCACCTTTGGTGCTGCAAAACCCCTTACCAAACCAAGGGGTAGTAAACACTCAACCGTTGGCTCCCCCTCAAGCCAACGCGCCAACCCAACAACAAATCACTTACGCTACTCCTGATCAACCCATGTTTGACTCTGGTACCCACCACTTGTTGATGATGTCCTCCGATGAGGTCAACCTCCAGACCCGGCGGACCCAATATGGCACCACCCCTAAAGCCCCTCCCGCCGATAAACCCACTAACGCTCATCCCACTGATCAGGCGTTACGTATACCTCCACCTCCACTAGATAGCATTCCCAAAGCACCTCGTTTCCTGCTTCGCCGTATCAACAATAACCCCAATGCGCAGGCTGCGTCAAACTACAACATTGTTGATGACTTAGCCCAATCCCCCGCAGCCATGTCTACGTTAGAAGTCTTAAAAAACTGCCCTTCGCAGCACAAGACTTTACTCTCAGCCATTGGGGCTATCGATCCAAATGATTTGAGTTTAATGGAATTTGATTTGGACCAATCCGAACCCCGCATGCCTTCCACTTTAGCGTTCCTAGTTTGTGTTTCCGTTTGGAATTTTGTCATCCATCGATGCATTATTGATGAAGGTGCCTCTACATGTGTCATGTCCACCCTCATTTGGCAGAAATTGGGATCCCCCCCTCTCCAGCCGTCCACTACTACGTTGCGAGCCTACGACGGCCGTTCGGCTCAACCACAAGGCCTATTAACTAACATCCCCGTCCAGCTGGCTGGCAAAACCGTCCTCATCGACATCAAGGTTATCAATGCACAGCTTGATTATAACCTTTTACTTGGCCGCAGCTACATGTACGCCATGAGGGCAGTTGCTTCTTCTGTTTTTCGTACCATGATGTTCCCCCATGAAGGATGTGTGTTCAAGGTCGACCAACTCACCTACTATGATCCCAATGCCCCCGTGGCACCCGAAAATGTTCTCCCCATGGTTGAGCAACCTGTTTCGGATTCCACCACCTCATTTGTTTCCTCTATGGGGCCAGGATTTTACTTAGACGCGCCAATGACCTCAACCTTCCAATCTATTCCACCCTCGTCACCTTCCACTGACGTGTCCGACCTGTGTACCCTGTCCCATAATATGCGAACTCCTACCAATCAACCGCCCTTGTTGCCTAAACCGCCTTTGGTCCCTAGCCACATTGGTGCTACCCCCATCCATACCATTCCTTTCCTCTTCCCTCCATCAGGAGTAGTTAGCGCCCTGGTCATGGCTACCCTCAGCCTCCTTGGGTTAACCTTAGGATTACCCGTTTGGTATCTTTCACCGCCCGTTCCCCCACCAACACCAGATGTCGTCCTACAACCGGTGCAACCCATTGTCACTACTAGTCAACCACCTCCCGGTGTCGCTACCCCGTCTTCCTCCACGAACCCCCCCCCTCCTGTTACCAAACAAACTAGGGGCAGAGGCCCCCAACCTTACTCTGTTGTCCCACCTCCCAAGACAGTCAAAAACCCCCCTGTGTTTCGTGCTCCTCCCAAATGCTCGCTGTGCGATGAGTTGGGCCATGCGACTCACCAATGTCCTCAGTTACCGGCATTACAGGAACACATGCAAATGCTTGATGATGACACTAGTATACCGGTTGTCCAACTAGAGTCAACCCCTAAGCCTCGCGACAAATCCCTACGCACTAACCACCCTTGTGCCATATGCGGTATTTACGGGAATTACACAAATCACTGTCCCGATCTCCCCGATTACAGAGCAGCTCTCTTTGAGATGAACAATCTGGATCTTGAGACCGCACCACCCACCATTGAGGAGATCCACCCCCCGCGTTCTCCCCCTTCCGGAGAGGTTAATACCATTTATATGATCTCTTCCACCACTACTCCCTCGTCAACCGATTTGACGACACAAACTTTCCATGCTGATGAGGAGATCCTCGAGGCTCTCACTGCCCCGGAGTATCCCTGGGATGACATGCACCATCGTTCCTACTTTCTCCCAGATAAATCCTCCTCTAGTACCACAAGCCCTCTGCTATCCCTCGAACAAGCCGATGACGATCATCGTGACACTCTCCAAAACATCGAAGCTGCCAAAAACCGCTCCAAAGCCGGTTATGACAAACATGTCCACCCTCGAACTTTCCATGAAGGGGACCTCGTCCTCGCCTATGACCAAGCCCACGACAAAAATGGTAAAGGAAAGTTTGAATCCATGTGGAAAGGCCCTTACATTGTGCAGACTTGCCACGGTAAGGGGGCATACATTTTAGCCGATTCTAAAGGCCACCCTTTACGCAACCCCCGTAATGGGTTATATCTTAAACGTTTTTACCCATAACTGAAACCGCGACCTCATGGGTCTGCCTTGTACAGTTTGCTCTCTTTTTTGTTTTTCACCTTCTTTACCATAATCTTACATTCATCATTTTTTGCATGCCCACAGATGGACCATCTTCCACCTCGCTGCACTGGCTTCACTGATGGCGCAAGCCGCTGGTCTCCCAACCTGGCTTCTACAGCATGGGTCTTATATTCCCCTTCCAACGAACTGATTCACCTTGACGGAATATGTATAGGCGCCGCTACCAATAACCAGGCGGAGTATGATGCTGTGACCAGTCTCCTGACTGCTACTCTCCAGATGGGCATATGTCACCTTCATGTGTTTCTGGACTTCCAGCTACTTGTCTCCCAGCTCAACAACTGCTACCAGGTGCGTGATCCTTGCCTATTTAGAAAATTCCTTCATACAAAACAACTCAGCCGATAGTTTGAATCCATCACATTCACACATGTCCTAAGATCTTACAATAGTGTCGCAGATCAAATGGCCAATAACATCCTAGATTGGCATATTAGTCACACCATGTAACACCTCCATCCTGCATAGCATCTCATCAAAATATATAAAAACCCAAAAAGATTGCATTGCATCAACATTTGCATCCATATACATAAAACCATAAAACCACATTTGTATCCATAGGGGCATCCACGTGCCTAATCATACATATGTCGCATCACATAACATACACAAGGGACATCCATGTGCCCACCATCCTAAGACTACTTGCATCCACGTGCAATACAAACATATAACACATCATAAAGCGCATCCATGTGCGTACCACTAAGACAACATCACAAAAATGTGCATCCATGTGCATATATATATATACATCAACAAAAAAAAATACATGTCACGGTGCTATACATGCCCTGAGTACCCCTGTACTCAGCTATACAAAAAATGCCTGTACATCCCTACAGCTCATAAAATACACGCCGTAGCTACAAAACTCAGGGGGAGTCCCTTGCACTCCCTAATGAGAGTCGTACCCCCCGTCACTGCCAGTATCCGCTGCCTCTGAATCCTCCCCTCGCTCCTCCTCAAGCAAATCCTCATCCCATCTGGGCTCCGGTGCCCATGCCCTATCCGCCAAGATAGCCACCCGGATCGCAATAGATCTGAAGTCGTGGGGTGCCCTCATGCAATCCTGAATCACATCCAGATCGATGTCCCTCCACCCCTCGTCAGTCACCCCCACCAGTAATCGGTCTAGTAGCACCCATACAGACTCTAGTGTCCCCTCGGCATCCCGGCGACGCACCTCCCCCCGCCCAGGCAGAGCTGGAACGGCCACAATCCCCCTCCGCGCCACATGCCCTGGTGGCGGCCTCGGGCCCACATCTGCAGATCACATGTTTGTCAGTAACAATATATCAATCAACTATCATATATAAAACTTGACAATGCAATCAAACCATACGTACCATCTGGTCCCCATGCCTATCCAGGCGGCCATGGTGCCTCTAGATCTCCTGTGTAATCCATATCTCTATATGGATAATCATCCAGTGTCAATGGTATCTGGAGCCACTGTAAGTACAAATCCTGTGTGAAGTACCTACCCACATCGCCGCCCCCACAGCAGCGCATCATCTTGCCCCACCGCACCATCCGCGGCTCCCTCAAGCCTCCTTCTCTGATTGGCACCCTCGGCCGCAGTGTAGGTACCCTCTCCATAAAAACACGCATAAAAAGGAACCATAGCAAAACCCCTTGCCAGATTCCTTCACTGCTGACAGCTGCTACTGCACGCAGGTCAGGAACATCTGGCCCCACGCATAATAAACACCGGCCAGTACGCGCTCCAGTAGCTGCATCTGACCCCCAGACACCTTCTCCGGTGACTGGGATCCCAAGACGCGCACCACGCATGCTGCCATGGCCCGCACTGCTAGCTCCTATAGATCTCTCACTAGAAGTGCATTTCTATGCACCCGAGCCTCTGGACCACAGAACCGCTCCAGCATGTCATCCATATCTATGTCCGCGGATACCCGCGGCTGTGTGTATGCCACCCTACCCAGACAGGGAAACCCCATCAGGAAGTATACATCAGTCAGGGTGAGGTCCACCCTCTCACCCTGCACTCGGAAAGCCTGTATGTCTGGCTCCCAGAAACCAACCAGTCGGTTCAGTAGCAATGCTGCTGACCGCATCATAGGTACCTGGGCAAACTTCAGTAGTCCGAATAGCCCCAGCATCGATCATACCCGGCGGTCCTCTCGGACGATGGCCATAATCTCATCTGGTATCTCTCGCTCTCTCCATAGCACCTGTGGCATCTTGTCAATCACACAAAGTAGACTCATCAAAATCCTATCAAACAAATAGTAATCACCCTTCCCCCAACCAAAAACCTAAATAGCTCGGTCCAAAACCGCGGCTTTAGGGTTCCCTGCCGCGGTTTCCGACTGCGGCTGTTAGGCCTACAGTCGCGGTTCCTAACCGCGGCTGTCGGGCCTAAACCTGCGGTTTTCGACCGTGGATATCAGGCCTACAGTCGCGGTCCTCAACCGCAGCTGTCAAGCCTAAACCCGTGGTCCTTGACCGTGGTTCCGACCCGCTAACCCACGGTCCACCCCACGTGGACTGTACAAAGAGTACCCTGGGACCCACTACCCCCCCCGAAGTCAACGACAATGCAGGTATGAGTTTGACAGAATACCTGTATCTCCCGGATCTGAAATCGGCCGGTCGAATCGTCCAAAAATGCCACCTCAGCTCTGGTCCACTCCGATCACTAGTCAAAGTCAAATAGTACAACTGACACTTGTCATGTTGGGCCCACTTACTATTTATAGTCCGTTGACTTTTTTCTTGTTTTGGCCATTCTGAATCCGTACGGAGTCCATTTTTCGAACCATTTCCACCATTGAAATCAGCACGACGAGACCGCCACGATGGTCACCTCGTTGCGTTATTTTTTCTATGTCATTTTTTGCCCATTTTTAGACACTGCTAGTCGCCTCGGTTTGCGTGCCCCATTGGCCGTTCTCCATTTTTCCCACTTGTTATATCGCCAGATTCATTTTTTCCGAGCTCGTGATGATGCTTGAGATCATTTCTCGCTCTCACTTGGTACAATTTCAACATTGTGTCCCAACACCTTGCTACCTCGATTTGCGCGCCACATCGGCTGCCATTAGATTGTTCCACACTTTTTACATGGGCCATCCACTCCTGTCATACTACAAATGGTTTCGTTATTTTTCCACCATTCAGTCACCCTGCAAGGAGGCCCACCAGTGTTCCCCCCTACCCTCGTTCCTGGTCATCATAAATGTTCCTTGATTGAACACTTCCTCCTTGCCTGGCCATTCCATGACTTTAGAGTCTTCTTATTGCTTTCAGACTCCTTAAAATTGAAAGCAACCACGACCATGAACTGTCCTGGGCTCGTAAAATCCACACGGCAGTACCATTTCACTACTTCAGAGTCTTCTTAGTTGCTTTCAGACTCCTTAAAATTGAAAGCAACCACGAGCATGAACTGTCCTGGGCTCGTTAAATCCACATGACAGTACCATTCCATTACTTCAGAGTCTTCTTATTGCTTTCAGACTCCTTAAAATTGAAAGCAACCACGAGCATGAACTGTCCTGGGCTCGTTAAATCCACACGACAGTACCATTCCACCACCTCAGAGTCTTCTTATTGCTTTTAGACTCCTTAAAATTGAAAGCAACCACGAGCATGAACTGTCCTGGGCTCTAAAAATCCGCACGATAGTACCATTTCATTACTTCCGAGTCTTCTTATTTCTTTCAGACTCCTTAAAATTGAAAGCAACCACGAGCATGAATTGTCCTGGGCTCGTATAAATCCACATGACAGTACCATTTTCTATACACACTTCTTTTAGTTCCCTAACCCATGAAGAAGTCCACCCGTGCCTCTTGGCGCTGTGATCGATCCTCTTGGCAGCACCCCCAATCAGGTCGCCTTTGTTTAGAGTATTCTGCAGTCTCCTGCCATTTTACCACAGCTTGAGTCTCCCTCAACCCAGTCACCCTCCCAGATCCAATACAGCTATGACCCCCTTACCACCAGTTAGTTTCATATGCTGCCCGATCCTCCCCGCCCTCATACTCTGAACAAAGGAAGTTTGAGTCCCCCACTCTACTTGCCTAGTTATTCCCCCCAGTTTATCCATCCTGCCATCAGTACTATCAAATTTCGATTTTCCACCTTGCGCTCCTGTCAAGGAAACATCATTGCCTTGATAGTTGCAGGTCTCCCTCTGTCGACGACAGCCCCTCTATTCCAAAGGATAGACCCAGAGTCCCTTGCGCCTTGGACCCATCACCATCTGTGGTGGTGAGTGCCTACGGACCATTTTGGGAGGAGTCATCATTGCCTCTTCGAATGGTTGTTTCTCACATGCTCGACTTCAGCACCTTGATCGCATCGTTGAGAATCGCGCAGGATTTATATCCCTTCCATTATTTGTCGAAGACCCCGGCTTTCCCCCGACTCTAGCACATTGGTGAGTCACTTCGAAACACCCAGTTATATGTTCCCGTGGATGTCCGGGCTACATTGGCGAGTGTATTCGGAAGTCACCCAGTTCCATGCTTCCTTGAGTACCCAGTTCAGTTCCAGTTCAGTGTACCATTGCGAGTATGACCCTTGTCATTGCAGTTCATCAGTTCCTTTGGTACCATATTCAGTAGCACTGCTGTCATTCCAGTGCATCAGTTTTTCAGCTCAGATATGGTCAGCCCAGCAGTATGTCCTAGATTTGTGGCCCTTCTGGACCCTTATGATATACACAGTGGTTGTTTGTGTATTCTACAGGTCCCCCTGTTCAGGGCCTCACAGTTATTTTTATATATCTTGATACGAGCGTGGGTATGCCCGCCTCGTCCATATATTGAGATTCTTCCTCATTCAGTATTTGAGGCCATGTATATTTCAGGTCCCTATATTTTGGACCCCATTGTTATTTTTATGGTATATCCTGATACGAGCATGGGAATGCCCGCCTCGTCCATATGATCAGATGATTCCTCATCCATTATTGAGGTTATGTACTTTTAGTTCTTGCAGTTGGTTCAGGTCATTGTTCTGGGCTTCAGTTTGTTTCTTCTCTTCTCCACACCCCAAGAAAACCATATATGACTTATGATGTCCTTCGGCCATACGATGAGCTCCTGCCCTCGCACATCAGGGGGCAATCTGTTAACACCCAAAAAGTGTTCACTACCTCATCTACCCCACTACATGGCTCATTTGTCCATTTTCCTACCATATTTCCCTTAAAAACCCTGAAAATCCCACTAAAAGGCCTCCAAAAGGCCTAAAATGCCTCCAAAAGGCCAAAAGACCCCTTTTTTCCTCCAAAAATATCCAAAATTCCTCTAAAATAGCAAAAATCCCCAAAAGGGAAGAAAAAATATAAAATAATGAGGAAAAGGAGGAAAAAACCCTAAATAGCTACCCTAAACCATATGGTTTCCAAAAACCATGGGCCAGCACTCCACCACTAAAAAACTATAAATAAGTGATGGAGACCCCTTATTTCACATCCACAATCATAAGCATCCTTACTCTGCCAAAACAGCTCTGGAAACCCTAGCTCACCCTTGAGCTACTTTCACCATTGAGAGCCCCTTTTGGCCCATTTCCACCATCGGAGAAGGAGAAGGAGCAGGCTAGAGCTTGGAGCAACCGTCTTGGATCACTGCAAAGAGCTTCACCAACCTTCACATCAGAGGTAATATCAATATAAAAACCATTCTTTACATTTTGTTGTTTTGTTTCATGCATCCGTTTAGAGTAGTTCGCTTTTCTGTTTAGCATTTTTATTTACATTTTACTAAACTGCTACTAAGGAGTCACTTCTCTTTAGTAGGTGCTCATTCGCACAATCTAGGGGTAAAACCCTAGCTACAATTACTGTATGCAGTGTTTAAACAATTTTAGTTGGTTAAGTACATAATTTATAATGCAAATAATTGCAATACTTTGAACAATATATTTGATCATTCACAAACGAATGCTAATTATATATTAATCACAACCGATCCTCATTTTTTTCATTCAAGTTACACCACGAAGGGCCATTGAAGTATTCTACTAATATTTAACACCGGGATCTTAAATAATTCCCATATACAATACAATGAAAAATTAAGACATTCATTGATTCTATCACACTAATTGAACTTTCATCCAAATAATCATAATCAATTTAATATTGACATTAAATTATCATACATGTTAACCATTTTAATAGCCAACACTATAAATTGTCGTGAATCATTTGTAATCGATGTCATCAATATCATTAATATTATCAAATCAACTTCATGTCCCTGGATCATTATCTACATCATATCAATATCATCATAATCATCGATATCAAAAATATGTTTAACTCCGTCAAATCAACATCATCATAACAATATTATTAGCATTATTAATATCAAGATATCATTATCATGTTGTCCATACCGTCGATATCATCAATTCAACATAATATATCAATATCAATGACATTGTTATCAAATCATCAATATCATCATGAACAAGTCAACATCAATATCATTAACATATTTACAACATTTACAAAATTTGAGTCAATACATGAGAGGAGTCAAAATCAAGGTATTACAGAAGGATATGTGAAGATACAATTTCCTTTCAATTGACTCAATTAAACTTTTAGCAAATAAGAGCCATATGTATGGCCAAGTCACTATAGTGAAGTGTTCCTTCACCTAAATGTTTTAGAAGGTATAAAATGTGTTCCTATCTATGTGGAATAATGTCATATTATATGTTGAATATCATGATTAATAATAATAAGTTTGGAGAATGCAACTTTTGGCTTGAGAGAAAATGGTGTTTTTTTAATTAAGTCTTTGTTTTACTTGCTAATAGAGATTTGATATTTGTCATTGTAAAGTGAGTTATAATAAAAAAATAAAAATATTGAATGATATATTGATAGGTTGTATTGATGTTGATATTTACATTTATTTATTATGTTCATAGTTATATATTATACTAATATTACATGGTAATACTTGACTTTTTGTTATTATGTTTGGTTACAGTTATAAAAAATGATTCATTTATGTTTATCATTTGAATAATTAAGTTGTATAGAACATTATATGATGAAGACTTAATTTCCTTATTTGGAATCATTATATATTATTCCATAATGCTCAACACATACATACATACAGATATATAACATTACGACAAATTTTTCTACATTATTAAGAAAATAATTAGAATAAATTATAATATCCATACAAATGATATGAAAACAAATAGAAAACCAAATAAAAAAGATATGTTATTAAATAAACATAATACTATGAATGCAAAGTATACAACAATTATAAACATGACACTATGACTATAATACAACAATATTCATAAATCATATAGTTGCCACAACTTCATCCATTATCGATATAAAATTCAAAAAAATATTTAACTCGATGATAATTTTAAATCAATTATATTATGTAAAAATAAAAAAAAATTAACCTATATTAAACTACTTGAAACATTTTCCACATTTTCAAATACCATTACTCCAATCCATATTTTCACGTTTATGATGACCTCACAACCAGCCATACTTCAAATTGTCTACAAAATTTAGGCTGGAATTATTTAATATGAAAAAATGGTCGAAATGATGCTAAAATTTTGACCAAAATTAAAAACCCAATAACATTTCTTACAAAGGTATAAAATATTGACTTGTGTTGCAGTGATAGTTGATATGTTATGTTTACAAGTGTTAACTTAATGTAAGTTATCATCAAACGAAGAATTATTTAATATGAAAAATGGTCGAAATGATACTAAATTTTTGAAAACTTTGAAATTTTTCTAATGCTTTCAAAACTTGTTAATTCAGACAACAACTTACTTTGTAACATAATTTACAATGAAAATTGTGATGTTTTTATCGAGTAAAATAGTTAGCGATTTAAAGACCCACATTTTGAATAGTACAAAGTTCTTTTACATAAGCATACAATCATCATCATTTTCAACACCTAACAAACATATATAAACATAAACATCATGATCGTACCATCATAAACATAACCATAAACATAAACATAGACATACCATCATCATCATTTTAACGACATAAATATAAGCATACCATCATTATCATTGTCACTATCTAACAATCATTATTTTAAACACATGATCAATCAGTCACATAACATTAATAAATATCCTAATTTATAATATTAAATATATATTATCATATAACTACTTAACAAACATAAACATAATCATGATCATGCCATCATAAACATAACCATAAACATCATCACACCATGATAAACATAACCATATTAACCATAAACATAAATGTACCATCATCATCATTTTCACAACATGATAAACATAAGAATACCATCATCATGATCATTTTCACCATCTAACATAAAACATAAAAATCATTGATATACCATTATAAACATACAAATAAACATAAACATGAGTGTAACATCATAAAAATTACATTGCCATCATCTAACATAAGACACACCACATTATATTATAACATGCATAACCATCACACATATCTAACAAACATCATCTAACATGAGATAACATACACATCACCATCAAGTACATATAAATAAACATCAACATAAACATGACAAATGTAGTATATATACAAATTTCATCATCTATAACATCAAACTGATGATACGATATGGAATATATATATATATATATATATATATATAGCCAATCCAATAATTTCTATGAAATATCTGATCCACCTTCACCTGTAGATTAATATCTATCCAATGAGATCTAGATGCATCATAACCTCCACCAATAGAGCCAGAGGAAATATCATCACCTATGTCGGCAAAGCTAGAGGCATCAAAACCTCCACCAATAGAGCCAAAGGCATCAGTACCTCTACCATGAAGAAAAATATATTGGAGAGAATTAGGGATATGTCCATCAATATAAAGCATACGAACCCCTCTAATAATCTCTAAAATAGAAATGACTAAAGTAGGAAATGGTGGATAGTCAGGTTGATCAGTAGGATCAAAGAGCTGTTCGAGCAAGAGTAGAGGAGATGATGAAGTAGGTTCAGTAGGAGTAGAGGAGATGAAGGAGGAGTTGATGGAGGAGGAGGTGGATGAGATGTCGATGAAGATGATGGAGGAGGAGTTGGAGTAGTAGATGTTGAAGATTATGGAGGTGGAGGTGGAGTAGTAGATGTTGAATATAATGGAGGATTAGGTGGAGTAGTAGATGTCGAATATGATGGAGGAGGAGGTGGACTAGTAGTTTTTGAATATGATGGAGGAGGAGGTGGAGGTGGAGTAGGTGGAGGGGGAGGTTGATGGTGATTCTTCCTAGCATTTAAATAAATGCATACACCCACAAATTCTTCATAGACATCCTCATCTCATGAAGAACAATCATCCATATCTCCACAAGGTGAGGTTATCAAACAATGTTGTGCACCCATACAGGTTGAACCCCCTCATGTGCCAATAATATCCCCAATCTGTCTACCACATCCTGGTGATACCTATCCTGGGGTTTGTGTGGATTGTAGCTATGATTTCTACTAGCTAAATATTGCCTAGCCTAATTAGGATCCTTCGTATTCTCATCCTCCTGAGCAGGAGGAGGAGGCCCGAACACACCATTGAATGTGCCAATGTCTGCAAAATATATAGCACACAATAATAATTAGACAATTTCATTAAACAATTAATATTTATAAGATATTCATTTGCATTAAGTATAAATCGAATAAAATGAAACAAGAGTAATTTAAACATAATGTTAATATTACCTCTCTCATTTAGTGGATCCTTTGGGGTAAAGAAGATCTCAAGCAACTCTCTCATGTCCAAGCCCGTATATGGATATGACACAATGTATAGTGGATGGTCCTATTCACTTCCTAAATATTGATCACATCTAACATGATCCTAGTCAGGAATTCCGTATACCCCTTCTTAGGAATCATCTTCCCCCACATGTGTATATGCATCTCTGTCATCGACCTATAATGGACTGGAGGTCGGATACTTCTCAAAAAATAGATAAAAAAATATCTGAATAGAAATGGATGTTGAACCTCCCATCAATGAATGCATGACATTTATCCAAAGCATAAACAATATGTAGCAAAAAAATGCATCTAGGTCTCTGCACTAAAGATTCAACGTAATACTGTCAAATTCTGGTAGAGCAAACAATCGAGAGGGGTTTCATTTGCTTGGAGGCCCAGGATCAAAACTCACTACTCCTAGAAGGCAACATTTAAATCCAACCATTCTAAGGGTTGGTGCGGCCAGGATGGGAGAAATCCACGGGTTATTTTGATGGCTTAGATGCCCCCGGATTGTAGTTTCTCAGACCAAAGGTTCTCCCAACAAATCAAAGGGCACTTAACCAACAAAAAAAAAGAGACTCAATGTAATACAATAGAGGGAACTAATGTTTTTCCCATTACTAATGGAGTGTTCCACCATTGTAAGCAAAAGAGATAAGCACCTAACCTCCTCTCGACCAAAAGTAGAGATCCTAAGCTTCCCACTGCTCACCTGAAAAACAAAGGGATGGATGGTCTCGTCACTGATATATCTCAAAGAGTAAGCTAAATGAATATTTGTTGCATCATCGGATGGGACATCAAGGAACTGAGGAAAATCCCCCCCTCTCCTGGATATCTCAATGATAAAATAGATGTACTCCTCAATGGGCTGGAACCACTGACTGAGACCAAAATTAAATTATTTTCTATGGTTATCCTAGATTCGTATGATGCAATAATGTCAATAATGTCAAGTTTCCCTTGAGGGATGTAGCCTATTGATAGAACTTAAAGAGGCCAACAACCCTCAAGAGATATTGAGTAGCAACAATAATGGTCCCAGGGTACAAATACCTCTCTCTCCCTCTCTCTATCCATCTAGTCTCTGACCATGTTGAATTGATCAATATGTGCACACTCCTATCGAGCATCTTGTTGCCACTCATGTCTTTGTTTCACATGTAAAATGAATCGATGTTATATATAGATATCTAGAAACATGTAATATTTCATTCAATTAATGTTTGAATATTGAGAAAAATCGGATATGCTTGAACTTAAAAAAAATTATCAAACAACTTCAGCACTTATGAATTTCATAAATCAGCCACATATGAATATATCAGTCACATCTGAATCTCGTAAATATATCAACCATATAAATATATCAGACACATGTAAATCTCACAAATATATCAGCCACATAAATCAATCAACCATGAGAGACAATATATAACCTAGGAAAACCCTTCAAACACAGAGGATGAAAAACCGTTCAATTCTTTGAGTATGATAGATAGATTTGCAGAGAATGGTTTACAACACATAAGCATATTTTTTTGATGTATTTGTAACTTCAGAATGTATTCACTTGTATATTTTATGTATTGTACCTCGATGTTTATTCTAGGAAGTATTTGTAATGTAATGTAATTGATTCATGTTATCATTCATGCCCCGATGTTCCTATTGGGAGATTCAATAATGTAAATAAGTCATGTAAATTCATAGAGGGTAACCATCCTTATTGATCAAGGGTTAATGTCCCTGCAGTTCTGGGGCCCTAGGGTTATTAGACTCTCCAAGAGAAGTCGGCCCTAGTGAGTTATTGTCAAGTCGGGAATTAGTATAAATAGAGAGTGAGCCTCTCTATTTATCACACATTCACTCACACTCTGTTGTATCACATAACAGAGAGAGAAAGAAGAAGCTGGGACAAGAGAGAGAGAGAGAGACTACTGCTATCGGGAGATCATCTTATTTTTTTTTGGTTTTACTTTTGGTGCTGATTATTTCTCTGAGGAAGTTGCGGGGTTTTCTCCTTTATGGTTTCCTCGAGGAAAATCTTTGTGTCTATTGTTTATTATGTTTGATTGTTGTGCTTGTTATTATCTCAATTAAAGATCCTAAGATAATACTGTCTAAATGATAAAAATATATCACAGTATCAGAGCTAACCTGAGAACAAGACACTGTGCAGTTGTGGAAACTAGGGATTCTTATTTTTTGGGTCTCTCTCCACAATCCATCAATGAAAGGAGGCTAGGTTGAACCTCCATTGAAGGGCGCATCTTTCTGTCGAAGCAGAATCTGATTCTGAGCATTTTCAGTTTTTGACCTACCACTACATCGAGAAATTAGGGCTTTTCAATGAAGGGGAATTTTTGAGTGAGTCCAGGATAGGATTTCTCTCCTCCTCAAAATTGAAGTTTAGAGAGAAGAATCAAATTTTTTGGTTGGGTAGAACTATGGGAAATTAAAACCCTAATATTCCTTGGAACCAGAAAACCAGCACTACAAAAGAGCAGCTCCAGATCCAGTTTTCAGCTTCTCAAATTGGTAAGATCTAAATATTTTGTATTTCCATTTGAGGTTGTCAGTTAAGATGTCTCATCATACCAAGATTGATGAAAATCTTGAGGGAGCTGATAACTTTCGAGTCTGGAAGTATAGGATCTCCCTGGGCTTGGAAGAAAATGAGTTGGACTCTTACATCGGTGAAGAGGTTCTAGTTCTAGAGGGAGATGAGGCTAAGGCCTTACAAAAAATTAAATTGATCATGGCTAAGAGGATTATTGCTGATTCAATCAAGGATCACCTCATACCACAGGTGTCCTCCCTGAAGACACCTAAAGCAATGTTTGATGCCCTGACCAAACTCTTTTAAGGAAAGAAGATAAATCGAAAGATGACTTTGAGGAAACAGTTGAAGAATGTGAAGATCTAGATTATGAAAACCATACAATCATACTTCACAAGGGTATCCCAGACCAAAGAATAACTTGAAGCAGTGGATGAAGAAGTAGAAAATGCAGAAATTGTGATTACTACCTTGAATAGTCTCCCTAGATCATGGGACTCCTTCATTCAAGGGATTTGTGCAAGAAAGAAGCTAGTCAAGTTCAGTAGGCTGTGGGAAGAATGCTTACAAGAATAAGCTCGAATAATAGCCCGAGAAGAAAATATGGGAAGAGAATATCAAGCTCTCACAGTACAATCCAAGAAAAGCAGACCGGACTATCACAAAGGTAAGCACTCCCACCAGAAATATAACCCTAGAAAATCTAGCAGAAAATTACCTAAATTCAAATGCCATACATGTGATGAAAGAGGAAACTTTGCCAGAGATTGTCCTAGAAACAAAAATGGCTCTCAGAAGAAGAAGGTAAATAAGAGAAGACATCATGCTCATGCTACAGAGGATGATGAACCTTCCACAAAGAAAATCAAACAAGAAAGTGATGATTCTTCAAGTGATGAAGAATATGTTCTAATTTCTGCCCTCACAGGAACTATCACACATGGAATCAATGATTGGATTATAGACAGTGGGGCTTCCAAACATATGATGGGATTCAAAGAATCCTTTGTGAAATTGTCTGAACATGAGTCAGCTCACAAGGTGAAACTTGGGGATGACTACCCGTATCCAATAAAAGGTAGTGGTGAATCCTCCTATAAGCTAGACTCTAGAAAGTATATGAAGATGAAGGATGTCTTGTTTGTCCTAGGACTGAAGAAGAAAATCCTATCCATATCGACATTGGACACAAAAGGCATAAGGGTTTCATTTTTATATGGCCAAGTTCTTATGTGGCCAAAAGGAAAGACTATTGATGATGTAGTAATGATTGGGGAACAAGAAGGAGGTCTATACAAATTGAAGGGCCAACCAGAATAAGCATTGGTTCATAACTCAGTAGAGCCAAATGAACTTTGGAATAGAAGGCTTGTACACGTGCACTACAAAGCACTACCACTTGCAAGCAAAGTTGTTGAAGGTCTTCCAGAAATACAGACAAAACATGACAGTGTATGCAAAGGATGTGCGAAAGGAAAGAATATAAAGAAGACATTTCTAAGTAGCTAGAGCAAGACAAAAGGAATCTTGGAAATCATCCACTCTGATGTATGCAGTCCGATGTCATCCAGTTCTTTAAGAGGGTATTTATACTATGTTTATTTCATTGATGATTTTTCTAGGAAGACATGGATATACTTCTTAAAGAACAAAGATGAAGTATTCAGGAAGTTCAAGGAATTCAAAGCCTTGATCGAGAACCACATAGAAAAGAATATCAAGACCTTTCGATCATACAATGGCAGAGAATTCACATCAAATGAATTCAAAGAGTTATGTAGATATTCATGGATTAAGAGGGAGTTAACCACTCCATATAATCCACATTAGAATGGGGTTGCAGAAAGGAAGAATAGACTCGATCATGGAAGCTACAAGGGCAATGCTTCATGATCAAGATATTCCCATGCATCTATGGGAAGAAGCTTCCAGGACAATGGTGTATGTACAGAACCATAATCCACATAGATTACTCGAGAACAAGACACTTGGAGAAGTATTTTTTGACAAGAAACCAGAAATCATCCATCTCAGAATAATCGACTGTCTAGTGTACATACACATTCCAAAAGAAAAGAGGTCAAAGTTAGATCCTTCTGGAAAGAATGGTGTATTTGTGGGATACAGTGAAAGCTCGAAATATTACAGAATATACTTCCCAGGATTCAAGAAGATTGAAATTAGTAGAGATGTAACATTCAACGAAGATTCAGCTTACAACAAATCCAGAAAGAGACCAATTGAAGACTCTGAAGAAACAGAAGTACCCAGAATTCAAGATACAACTATGAACGATACAAATAAAGATGAAGATCAAGAAATAGAAGAACCCCGGGAAGCTGTTGATCCACCCAAAGAGAAGAATCCTCACAAGAGGAAACCTGCATGGGTATGAGAGGCTATCCAAGGTGCAGAAAGATATGGGTCTCTAGAAGAAATGCATAGAGAGAGGAAAATAACTAGGTCCTGTTCCAGTTATGTAGCACTATTATGTGACATCACTGATAAAGAACCTTACAACTATGAAGAAGCGACAGATAAGAAAGAATGGAAGTATGCTATGATAGAGAAGTACTAGTCGATCATGAAGAATGATGTCTGGGATGTTATTCCTAGACCATAAGGGAAATCTGTTGTGAATTCCAAGTGGATCTACAAGATCAATCTTGCTACAGATGGAAGCATAGAGAAATATAAAGCAAGATTTGTGGCTCGTGGCTTCTCCCAGAAAGAAGGAATAGATTATGAAGAAAATTTTGCACCTGTAGCCAAATACACTTCCATCAGATCAATACTTTCTCTAGATGAAGTGATGAAATGGATGATACACCAGATGGATGTCAAGACTGCTTTCTTGAATGGTGTAGTAGAAGAGGAAGTGTATATGGAGCAGCCACTCAGTTTTGAGACACATGACAAGGAGACTCATGTGTGTAAATTGAAGAAAGCCCTATACAGTTTAAAATAGACAACCAAGACATGGTATGGAAGAATTGACAGCTTCCTATCCAGTTTGGGATTTACCAAGAGTAAAGCGAATTCCAACCTTTACTAGAAGGTTGAAGAAGGGAATTCATTAATACTCCTACTGTATGTAGATGATATGTTTGTAACAGATGTGGATGGGTTGATTGCTGATACAAAGTGGAATCTTGCTTCCGAGTTCGATATGAAGGACTTGGGCATGATGCACTACTTTCTAGTCATGGGGGTGTGGGAGAATGCAGATGGAATCTCCCTAGGACAAGGGAAGTATGCAGTAGATATTTTGAAGAGGTTTGGGATGATGGACTACAAGGACATGAACACACCTATGGCATTGAACCTGAAGCTTTTAAGTGATGCTTCATCAGATTCAGTTGATGCTACGATGTATCGTCAGATGATTGGGCCCTTGATGTACCTGAGAAATACAAGACTAGATATTTTATTTAATGTGAACACATTGAGCCAGTTCCTGAAAGATCCTAGACATGTTCACCTGATTACTGCAAAGCATATTCTAAGGTACCTGAAGGGTACAGTTGATTATGGACTCAAGTATGAGGTGGATCAAAAGATTAACCTGGAAGTTTATGTTGATTCAAATTGGGCAGGCAGTGCCATCGATAGGAAGAGCACTTCAGGGTGCTACTTCAGTATGGTATCAGGTGTGATCTCTTGGTTTAGTAGGAAACAATTTTGCATGGCACTGAGTACAACTGAAGCAGAGTATGTCATAGCTTGTTTAGCCAGTTGTGAGGCAATATGGTTAAGGAAGCTACTATTTGATTTATTTGATCTCCATTTAGATGCTACTTGTATATATTACGACAACCAAAGTTGTGTGAAGTTGTTTGAGAACCCGGTGTTCCATGATAAGCCAAAGCATATCGAGATAAAATATCACTATATTAGGGATATGGTGTAGAGAGGAGCAGCGAAGCTCCAATATGTTGTGACAGATGAGTAGAGAACTGATGTGTTGACCAAGCCATTGGCTAGAGTGATGTTTGAGTACTTCAGGGAGAAGCTTGGTGTTTTCTAGATCGAGGTTCCCTCCAAGGGAAGGTGATGAGTCCAAGAGCCTTTCTGACATGGTAGTATTGGTTCCTTCCATGGTTAGATATAAGTGCAGGAGCCATTCTGATGTGACTGAGGGATGTGTTCCCACATGATCAGATATAAGTGCAAGATCCATTCTGATGTGACCGAGGGATGTGTTCCCACATGATCATATGTAAGTGCATATCCATTCTGATGTGACTACGGGATGTGTTCTTACATGATTAGATGTAAGTGCAGAGCCTTTATTACATGGTTGTTGGATGTGTTCCTCCCATGGTAAGATATAAGTGTTGAGCCTTTTTGACATGGTTATTGGATGTGTTCCTCCCATGGTCATATGTGAGTGCTGAGCCTTTCTGACATGGTTGTTGGATGTGTTCCTCCCATGGTCAGATATAAGTGCTGAGCCTTTCTTACATGGTTGTTGGATGTGTTCCTCCCATGGTAAGATATAAGTTCTGATCCTTTCTTACATGGTCATTGGATGTGTTCCTCCCATGGTAAGATATAAGTTCTGATCCTTTCTTACATGGTCATTGGATGTGTTCCTCCCATGGTAAGATATAAGTGTTGAATCCTTTCTAACATGGTTTTTGGATGTGTTCCTCCCATGGTCAGATGTGAGTGTTGGGCCTTTTTGACATGGTTGTTGGATGTGTTCATCCCATGGTCAGATGTTAGTGTTGGGCATGTCGAACTGACATGGTTGTTGGATGTGTTCCTCCCAGGGTCAGATGTAAACAAGTCATTCAAAGTCATAGAGGGTAACCCTCCTTATTGATCAAGGTTTAAATTCCCTGCAGTTAAGGGGCCCTAGGGTTATTAGACTCTCCTAGAGAAGTCTTCCCTAATGAGTTATTGTCATGTTGAGAATCGGTATAAATAGAGAGTGAGCTTCTCTATTTATCACACATTCACTCACACTTAGTTGTAGTGCATAACTGAGAGAGAAAGAAGAACATGGGACAAGAGAGAGAGAGACTACTGCTGTCGGGAGATCATCTTACTATTTTTGGGTTTTACTTTTGGTGCTGATTCTATCTCTGAGGAAGTTGCAGGGTTTTCTCCTTTATGGTTTCCCCAAGGAAAATATTTGTGTCTATTGTCTCTTATGTTTGATTGTTGTGCATGTTATTCTCTCAGTTAAAGATCCTAAATTAATATTGTCTAAATGATAAAAATCTAACATATTTCCTGATAGGATATATCACCACAGTAGTAGAGAAGAGATATTCAATGTAACCCTGGAAAAACAAGTTTATGCAATTGTATTGAACTTGCCATATTCCTAGCATATTAATAACAAGACAAAAACCCTAGGATGGAGAAGGTAGCGCATAGGAGGGTCAGTAAACACACTAAGAGAACCGCATAGTGCATTGCCAAGGAGGATATAACTATAACTCACTCCATGCAAACATGAGTGCCCTTCCTTTCATCAATTAGCTTTAACTTAATATTCATTGTCTTGAACTAAAAGTGAAATAACTTGAATTGAATGTTAACTGACTTGAACTGAATGTTAACTTACTGGAACTAAATGTTAACTTACTTGAACTAAATGTCAACTTTACTTGAAGTGAATGTTAACTAAATTGAACTGAATGTTAACTTACTCGAATTGAATCTTAACTTTACTTGAACTGAATGTAAACTTACTTGAACTAAATGTTAACTGACTTGAGCTAAATGTTAACTAAATTGAACTGAATGTTAACTGACTTGAATTGAATGTTATCTAACTTGAACTGAATGTTAACTTTACTTGAACTGAATCTTAACTGACTTGAACCGAATATTAACTAAATGTGAAATGAACTCATTATTTAACTCATTATTGATTACTTAGTTAACAAGCTAACTTAAGTGTCTTCATTTCTTCACTCTTAGTGACATCCATGTACAATTTCTATTGTTAGCTTTTGCATGGATCTCTTTAGTTAACTGATGCATGTTGATTGATGAACATTAAGCTCTTCTTTACATAACTGATTACATTCATTAATGTTTCAATTGATGTTTTTACTAATGCATTGATTGAGGCATTCATTATTTTATTGAATCTTTATAACTTGAGTTCACTAATACATTTGCATGGGCAATTCGAATTTTCTTTCTCTATGATTTATCTTGTTATCATTAAATAATTAATGCATGTTCCATATGTGTATTAGTTATCCATATTATAATATCATACTCATCAGAATTATTCCATACATACTGATTATCATATGTATTACCTCGGACCATATAGGCATATCCTAAATTAATTCACTCTAGGGGTAGCTAAGCCCTAAAGGATACTTATAGCACTCAGTGACCATGACTAGAAATATATCAGATAGTATAACCACCTTAACAAATGGAGGTCCATTGTATTGATACAACAAAAGAATTCAATCTTGATACAACACAATATATTCTCCACAATTCGAGATCCATTATCATAGGGTACCTTCTATGAGAATACTTGACTTAATATTACTCACAAGTCTAGTCTTGATATTACTCATAAGACTCATCTTGATATTACTCACAAGACTCATCTTGATATTACTCAAAATATTTACAATACAACATCACCACCTCAATCATATGAGGACATAATTAGGAATTTATACAACACAATGTCGTGACTTGATGCCACATAAGTCTTGGAGAATTACTTCTCTGCTTTACTAGGTATTTCCTGCCATACCAATATTTATCTTGGAAGTATCTCAACTTTGTCACTAGCAATGACTTGTCCATAAATTTACAATCTATTCATCAGTAGCTACATACTAAAATTTTATTTTGCATGTCCATGAATTTGATGAAGTAAAACCAGGGATGATTTTAAGGAACCATACTTATTTAAAAGTGTATAAATGTTGGCGAATATTACCAATTCTTAAAATGCCAACTATAAAATGATTGGCGATAATTTTTTAAAAATATTTTAATTTCCAAGGATTTTATATCGTTTATATAATAATTTGGCGATTTTTAGGGGGAAAAAATTTTACCCCATCAAAATTGGGCGAAACAAGGCTTCAAAAAATGAAAAATGGCGAATCTTTTTTGGGAGAAAAACATGGAAAAATATCCCACTGGGCTAAAATTCGCCCCTAAAATCATCCCTGAGTAAAACTTCATCTTAATGTGTTATATCATAACACATATGGTTTTTTTGAAAGCTTAACTATTAACACCTAATAACTGTAGGATTCAATTTTTTCACCCTAGTAGGTAGCATCCAAATCTACACTACTCCTCACCAGGTAGTACTATCTACAAAATACATTTATCTTATGTAGTACTAACTACACTACACATAGCTAATCCCATGCTATGTAATAGGTCTACTATGTATCAAAATACAATAAATAACCTATTCTAATGTATACTCAAACATATGCTTATCCACAAGCCTAAAAATACAATAGGTCTACTACGTACTTTAAGAGACCAACCAACTACTTATTCAAAGTAGCATCATCTAGATCTGATCCAGAATGCAAATTATCTAAACTAGAAACTACGGATTTCATATCCATCATAAACAACACATTGAATGTGTAATTATCATGCAGAAATATAATATTTTCTTTTCTTTCAATTTTCAACATTTGTTGACTTCAAGAATCTTCTACCATCTAAAGAAATTATTAGTTAGATTTCCATTCTTTGTGATGTTCTTCAAGGCCTGATCTCTTTCATAGTGATTTCATATCATAGTACCCCACATAGCCAATTGTATGGATATCTCTCCAAGAGGTTTGATTGTTGTCTTACAGTCTAGACTATAACTCTTCTTGAGTATCCAATAGTATCCAATACTTTGACCATGTCTCTTCTCATGTGGATTTTCTCCTTAATATATCATAGCCCATGGATGACTGAGGAATGTACCATGACTAACTAGTTTAGGTAATTTAAAATTTTGCTTCCTATGAAGATACATAAATACTCCCTCTTCAACTAGAGGAGTCTTTTTATACTATACCAAGCTTGTTTTGGACACAGGATTAGTAAATATGCTGGAATTTTTTCTCATCTGTGGATATGTAAAAGAGTTACACAACTCCTTTATGCACCATGTCTCAGATATAACTAACTAGGAAGTTTGTAAAGTGTTACTACTTTACAATATGCTATATTTGGGAAACATATTTGATGTGATATTTCACAAACAATGTAGTAGTAACAATCCATATATCCATCAAACTTACTTTCACTTACTAAGACATGCCTAAATCCACATACTCTTGTACCAAGTAGGTAACACAACACATGATTTGTTGTACATGTCTATGTAACTCCCGTAAAGAATATAATTGATCCTAAGACCTATATAGATATATCTAACATATATGAGATCCTACAAATCTGAACAAGAATCATATTTATCTTTATGTGTGTGATCATGGATTTATAATCCATTGTTCTTGAATCCTTTCAGGAAATCTACTGAACATTTTTTCAACAAAAGAAAATCTTATCTAATGACTATTACACCTATAAACTTAAGAATCATCCAATATTATTACATATAGATTCTTTCCAAATATGAGTACGATACATGGTTTGCACATAACAAGAGTTTCATTTAACCAGTTCCATTGGTTTTTTGAGGAGTTAACAAATCTAGCTTCTCCCTATTGATGTATTTGTAACTTTGAAAGATAATTTGATGTATATTATGATTGTATGTTGTTGTACCCCCATCAGATATGTGTTTTCCTCCTTACAGGATGTCTTTATTGTGTATAGACCTTGAGGTACAACCTCCGTTGTAATTCGGGGCAATAGTCCCTAGTGTAACATCATGTAATGTGTATTTGTAGTCTCTCTAGGATAAGTCAAATCTATTAGGGTAAGAGCTCGACCCCAGTCATGTAAAAGTTTAGTCACTTTATTGGTATAAATAGGGAGGTGCCCTCCCTCATTTATACACACCTCACACTAACTCAAGTTCACATGAGAGAGAGAGACAAGGGAGGAGAGATAGATATCTGCTTGAGACTTCTTATTACTGGTTTTTTTCATCTTATGATACAGTCTTTGTGACTACACTATTCTGAGGAAGTTTGCAGGTTTTTCTTCTTTATGGTTTCACCGTTGAAAATATTTGTGTCTTGTGTATCTATTCTATCTTATGGATATTTTTTTACTTGTTATTATTTCAGACAAAGATCCTAATTAAGATAATAAGATCTAGAAAAACTAACATGTTATCAGAGCCTCTCTGAAAGAAGGAATTGTGCAGCAGCGGAAAATAGGGATTCCTAGTTCAATTTGTTCTCTCCATATATCATCAAGAAAAGAGGGTCACACTAACTCACCTCAATAGGGTGCATATTTTGGTGGAAGCAGTTTCGAATTTGAAGAAGTTTCAATTTTGACCTTATCACTAGTGCCGGGAGAAACTAGGGCATCAACTGTTGGAGGCTTCCCACCTTAGTATTTAGAAAGGGACCTTGATGAGCAACTTCCCTCAATTAGGAACATTTTTTTTTCTGAAAAGAATTCCAAAATTCCAAGTTTGGAAAATTATGGTTTCTCTAACAAACCCAGGCCATTCAGCTCCAGAACCAAGTTGGACACCTCAAATCGATAAGATCTAAATATTTGTTATTTCGATTTGAGGTTCTCATTTGAAAAGATGACTCACCATACTCATCTTGAGAAAAATATTGGAGGGGTTGGTAACTTCCGAGCATGGAAGTATTGAATCTCCCTGATCCTTTAAGAAAATGATTTGGATCAGTGCATCAGCAGAGAAGTTCCTCAACTAGAGGGAGAGGAGGCTAAGGATACTCATAAGAAGAACTTGGTTAAATACAAGAGAATCATTGTAGATTCAATCAAGGATCACCTCATCCCCCATGTGTCTTCATTCAAGATAGTAAAGGAAGTATTTGATGCTTTGAAAAATATGTTCAAAGGAAATAGCATCATCTGGAAGAATACTTTGAGTAACCAGTTGAAGAATGTGAATATATAGAACTTGCAGACTCTACAGTCTTACTTCACAAGGGTTTCTCAAATCAAGGAACAACTGGAAGTAGTTGAAGACAATGCCGAATAATGATAAATAGTTATGACTACCTTTAATGGTCTCCCTAGATCATGGGACTCATTCATTCAAGGAATCTGTGCAAGAAGAAAGTTGATCTCTTTCATCCAACTCCGAGAAGAATGCACACAAGAAGAATCTCAACTTATAACAAGAGAAGAGAATATGGGAGCAACAGAAGATCAAACTCCCACAAATCATACCAGGAAGAAATACAAGAAGAAGGAGAAGAAGGATAACTATCACCATAACAACAAGAAGGACAAGAAACAAAAGAAGATCATGAGATATCCTTCCAATGTTAGATGCTATACTTCTGATGAAAAGGGACACTTTTCAAGAGATTGTCCCATCAGGAAAAAGATACGCCATGCTCATTTTTCTAAGACAATGAACCAACAAACAAAAATTCAGAAGAGAGAAGGATGCTTCAAATCAAGAGTATGTGATAATATCAGCACTTACTGGCACTATCTCACATGGAAGCAATGATTGGATTGTGGATAGTGGAGCTTCTAAATACATCACGGGATGCAAGGAATAATTCGTCAATATGTCTGAGCATGAGTCACCTCACAAGGTGAAACTTGGGGATGATTACCAATAGCTTATAAAAGGGAGTGGAGAAGCTTCATATAAGCTAGACTCCGGGAAATATTTAAAGATGAAGGATGTGTTATATCTTCCAATATTGAAGAAGAGGATTCTCTCCGTCTCTGCACTAGATGCAAAGGGAATGAGAGTTGACTTTATAGATGGCCAAGTTCTAATGTGTCCTAAAGGGAAGACAATAGATGATGCAACAATTATTGGAGAAGAAGATGAAAGCTTGTACAAGATAAAAGAACATCCTGAACAAGAATTGGTTCATGAGTCAATTGAACCAAGTGAACAATGGCACAGAAGGCTTTCACATGTGCACTACAAAGCACTACCAATAACAAGCAAAGCAGTCTCTAGACTTCCATAGATCCAAAAATATCATGAAGGAGTTTGAAAAGGATGTGCACAAGGAAAGAATGTGAATAAGAAATTTCCCGATAGTGATAGCAAGGCTAAATTAATACTATAGATAGGACACTCGGATGTATGCGGACCCATGTCTTCTATCTCATTAAGCGGGTATGTGTACTATGTTTCCTTTATAGATGATTTCTCACGTAATACTTGGATATATTTATTGAAAGGGAAAAATGAAGTATTCAGCAATTTCAAGGAATATAAATCCTTGGTCGAGAACCAAACTAAAAGGAATATCAAGACTCTGTGGTCATATAATGGCAGAGAATTCACCTCAGGAGAATTCAAGGAACTGTGTAGAGAATCTATGATTAGAGGGATTTTATCACTCCATAAAATCCTCAATAGAATGGGGTTGTGGAATGAAAGAACCGATCAATCATGGAATTAGTGAAATAAATTCTACATGACCAGTATCTTCCTATGAATCTTTGGGAGGAGGTGACAAGAACAATTGTGTATTTACAAAACCATACTCCTCATTGAGTACTTGACAACAAGAATCTAGAAGAGGTTTTATCAGGAGAGAAACTAGAATTCAACCATCTGAGAATATTTGGTTTCCCAATGTACATACATATCCCAAAGGAGAAGAGGACCAAGTTCAATCCTTCTGGGAGGAAGGGTATATTCGTAGGATATAGTGATACATCAAAGGAATACTGAATATACTTCCCAGTATTCAAGAATATATACATCAGTAAAGATGTAACATTTGATGAAGACTCGACATACTTGATATCCAAGAGGATACCTGTTATCTCTAAGGTTGTTCCACCTTTTTATTTTAAGATCTTTTGATTGTGATGTGTTTTTATTTCTTAAATTTTGCTTTGTTTTACACCTTATGTTTGATTGAACGCCATTATGGTTTTCTTTTAGTATCCTAAATCATCAAAATCTTCATTCATTAGTCATGAACCTATGTATGTGCAAGAGATTGTATGTTATATGGTGGATTGTTGAAACTAGTAGCATTATCTAAACTGGCAGCATTTTATAAACTGGCGGCATTTTACTTACTGGCAGCAGAATTTCAAAAGGGCATTTCATTGAAAAGTTTATTGTTTATTAATACCATGGAATGTAAAGGGGTAATAAACTTTGGTTATATTCATGATTATTTGGCATTCGGTATGAAAATGTTTTAAAGGAGCTCATGTCCATAAAATGATGGGTTTTATCGTGTCATTTATGAAATGGTACACCTGTTATCATTTTGAAATTTGATCACTGCATGCAATGAATGTTAGTACTGATCATGGTAGAATCGACTTAATTCACTCTTTTCCCTAAAAAAAAATGTTTCATTATTTTGCTAGTTAACTGGAGAAGAATAGTCGGAGACCTGTTTGTATACTGTCAATCTTCATTGGTCACGAGCAGGAACATTAGGGTTTGAAGCAGCTAGGGTTTGTTTTGCAAACCCTGATGGATTTTATGTTTGAGGGTCCAGATTACATCGTATACACTTCCCTGCATCTCAAAGCAAGCGGTTGCAATAAAGAATTCTCTGTTTAGGGTAGTATAGTGTAAAGGATTTATTGATTTGCATTACTGACAGAGGCTTAAGGGTAAGACCGACGAGGCCTCAGGTTCTATTCTCATTGTCATCTTCATTTTGTTAGGCTTGCAGATCAATCTAATTAGGACTAGCACAAACATAGGTGCATTATTGAAAATAAGATTGACAGGCTAGAGCCAGCATGGAGTGAAGACCTGCCACAAATGTAATTGCAACAAAGCTTAGTGGGTGCGCTTTTTGTCTGTGATTTAAAACCCAGTTTGTCTATCCAACAAAGTGGAAATTTTTAGGGTTTCAAATGTCGAAGGCAGCAGACAAGGAAGAGCCAGAGGTTATAACGAAAATAAAACCAGGAGGTTTCATTTGCAGGTTATAGCCAAACAATACAGAATAGATAATGAAATTTCCGAGGTCTGCTAAGCTAATGAAGAAAGAAGGATGGTTTAATTTCTGTGAGAAATTACAAGGTTACCACTCATAGGTAACCATGTTATTTATTAAAAATTATAGAGATAAAAGAGTTCAGTTGCAAAGCCTAACAGTTAGGGTAAATGAGGATTCTATTGCTGAGGCAATAGACATTCCAGCACAGGGGGGAAAATGGTTAAAACAACAGGATTTCCAAGGCAATTTCAGTGAATTTTTGCTGCAAGGATGTGAAAATCTAGATTGGAAAAATGGTGTCCATGTTAGCAAAATGAAGCCAGGCTGGAAGATCCCTTTAGAGATGATACAAAATTACATCATATGCGATGGCAGGTATGATAGAGTGCTAAAATGCCATCTAAAATTGCTAATGCACATTAATGGAAGTATACAAGTAAATATCCCATTTTATTTACTAAAAATCCTCGAAAAGATGATTTCCAAGGTTCAAACCCATCCCGAGCATACTGCTCGCTCTGTCTATCACCAAGGCTTAATTAAATTATTGATTTTAGCTCAATTGAAAAAGGAGGGAAGAACATGGGAATCCCTGTTAACATAGCTAGGGTTTAAAGACAACCCTAAAGAGAAAGGCAAAAGAATGATGGATGATACTGACCAGCAAACAACAAGTCCTAAAAAACCAATTCAAACTATTGAGAAAGAAGAAAAGAATACTACTGGGAAACCCATCCAGGAAGGCTTGTGCCCTGAAGCTTCCTACACAAATGAAAACCCTGAGAAAATTAGTGTTATCCTGAAAAGTATAGCTTCAAAGAATAAAATTTGTAAACAGTTATCCAAGACAGAGAAGCCAAGAACCAGGTTAAGGAAGAAGATGCAGATAGAAAAAGGAGCAGGACATGAAGATGCCATGGATGTTGTAGTGATAGATGATGCTGGTAGTGAAGAAACTGTACATAAAGCAAAGGACCAGTACTATGTGGATAATGAAAGGTTCATTGATATTCAAGGCATAGCAGGCTCTATACCAGAAGCTTTTTGCACAGACAAGTAGGATAATCCAGATGATGGTCCAGCATCAAAGAGTTTACAGAAAGAAGGAGTTCATATAAGAGAAGAAGACTTGGAAATATCTCCAGAACTAAGCCAATGTAGGAATTCTTTGCAAACATACAAAGAACAAACCAGGTATCTACAAGACATAAATGAAAAATTGATGGTGGCCAATAAGAGACTTTGTGAAGATCTGGAGGATAAAGAGACAGAATACCAAAAGTTGCTGACAATTTCCAAATATATTCTAAGGGAGAAACGAGCCATTCAGAAGCAGCTGGAACAAGTCAAAGCTCAAAACAAGGAGGACAATAAGGATGCTGAATTCGCCAGATTGCAGAAGTGTTCACAGGTTTTTAGTGACTTAGCTACACTAGCAGAGGCTTCTAGAAGCCTTTAGAAGTTAAATTGTAGTTTGCTTTTGAACTTATGTTGTTTATTTGACAGATGTATTACACTTGTACTTAAATACTTTTTAAAAGGGATTGACTTCCCTATTTGTGAGGATATTCGATCCTTAGATATAGGATCTTATGGTTAGTTTAAAGAAAACAATATTTTTGTATTTAAGGGGATCTGGAGAGGGACAAAGGGGGGGCAGGTTTGGAGTTATGAAAGCCTAGTTTTGATCACAATCTGTATAACATAAATACTCTATAGCTTCAATACAGATTCTATCTTGAATGAGCATGATTATGATTTGTCTATGTATGTTATGAGTTGTGTTTCTTATAATTTATCATGTATATGGTCCATAGAATTCCATTACAGTGATTCTTATTTTGAAATACAATTATGCTTTATACTTTCAAAAAACAGAGGCAGTTTCATTTCATGACTTTATGATCATAGTTACTGAGATATTGGAACTTGTGTTTGGTTTTATGTTATACAGTCCCTGTATGATTTCATGATTCTCTTATAGCTTTGATTGACATACCATCCTAGTTCTTCGATAATTGTTTGATTTTCTTGTAGTTTTCATGATATACTAGCTTAATCCATTCATAATTGTGTGATTTTTCCAATAGCTTTGATTTCATACCAGCTTGTTTTTCAGTTTGATTTCATTGATTTGTACATTTTTGAAAAATATTTCCTTAATCTTGAACCCCTATAGTCTAGGTTCAACTTTAGGGATAACATCTTCTGGCGCCGTTGCTGGGGACGGACAAAGGAAAGGATATCTTCCCTGGGTAATCGACATTTTAATGAAACTGATTTTGCAGGGTGAACAAAATCAGTATGATCTGATATATACTACATTCAGTCACATTTTAAAAAGTTACAGTGGCTTCAAAGAATATAGGAACTCGAGGAAATCCCTCATCCCCTTTGAATCCAGGAGTCTTAGATCCTGAGCAGTTGTTAAAGGAGGCTAGGAGAAATTTAATTTCTACTTCATTAGAAAAATTCAAACAGCTTGCAGCTTTAGAGATCCCTGAATCTTCATCTATTCCAGTTCCTTCTTTCAACCCACATTCAGAAAAAGGAAAAGAAGAGTTAGACCTGTTATTTACCCCTTCCCAAGTTGACAATTTCTACATCTTTACAAATCCTTTGCTGTCAGAGAAGGTTAAACTTGAAGCATTGCAAATAGGAGCTTCCTCTTTATTTGCAGCCCATATTCCTTTGGTTAAGACCATCCCACCAAATCAATCAATCCTAGTAATTTGTCTCCTTCATCATAGCAGTCAAGTAGCCTTCATCCTAGAATGGCCCAACCTCAAAATCGAATGGCTGCTATGATAGCAGCAAGATATGCCCCACTTGTTTTACCCCAGCCTCTCAATGCTCTCCCAGTAGGAGATTATCAAAAGTACCTTCCAAGGTTTAATGGCCAGGGAGATGCTACTGCAGAAGAACACTGGAATACATTTTGTAGTTATGCAGACAATCAAAATTTTGAACATCAGGATGTTTGGATGAGGGTTTTTGTTCAAAGCTTAGATGGTGAGGTTAGAAAATGGTTTAGGGAATTACCACCAAACTCCATAGATGGCATAGATGTTTTAGAAGAAGCATTTATGAGACAGTGGGGTGACACTAAAGACTATTTGTATTACATGACAGAGTTTTGATCTTTAAAAAGAAAAAAAGGATGAAGCTATGGGAGACTTTTCCAAAAGATTTAACAAAATGTATAGTAGGATTCCAGCTGAAATAAAACCTACTGAGACATCATCAAAGTTAACTTATGCAAACTCATTTGATCATGAGTTTTCTTTACTGTTAAGAGAAAGAAAATCTGTGTCACTTCAAAACATGCAAAATGTAGCATTAGAAGTAGATTCAAATATTTTGGCCTCAAATAAACTCAAAGAGGAAGCAGAACACCAAATTGTCGACAAAAAGGGCAAGAAAGAAATCATTACATCCAGTCATACAGGAAGGTCATCAGATAGCAAAATGGATGAAATGAGTAAAATCATAAAAAGTTTGTTTTCTAAGATTGATAGGTTGGAAATGGGAAATAGAAATCAGAATAAACCCATACCTGAGGGTGATAGAAACCAGAATCAGTTTAGAAGACCTTTTGCTCCTAGGTTCTTGCCAAGAGAAAGATGAAATAATGATATACAGAGAGACAGACGAGAAAATGAAGAACAAAGGATTCAACCTCCTTTTCAAAACAATAATGTCAGAGATGATGAATCATATGAAATAGATGAAGGGGGGGTAGATGATTTGGAAACAGAAGAACATAATATTAGTCAATTTGATGGTGATTCTTCCTCTCATTTTCTAACCAGATCTCATTATCAGTATGCTACAGAAATAGACCATTATGAAGAACATGACTATTAGATGTCTATGCCTGAAGTCTGTCAAGAAATTCCACAAAAATCATATGGTCTAAGATCAGGGGTAAAACATGCAGCACAAGCTAGAAAATTGGTGAAAGCTCTTCCTCTTAAACAAAATATATCTGCAAATCAGAAACAAATTGTAAATGAAAGAAAAAATGAAGTTGTGAATCCTGAGGAGATGAATAAATCTGTAAGTGGTTTCAGTTTTGAACATGAGCTTAATAAGGTGAAAATCCATGTGCCTTTAACAGAGTTGATTAAGAGTAAAGTTTACAGAGATGTAGCTTTTAAAACTTTAAAAAATGCAGTGAACTCTACTCCTATCCCATCTGATGAGATTAATTTACAAGATGAAAAACCTAATATTATTGTGGGGTCAAAAACTTTTGATCATCCTGATGATAATTCTGAATATCCTCCTCCATTTTATGTAACCTTTTCAATACATGATCAGCTATTGCATAATTGTTTGCTAGATTCAGGAGCTTCACATAACCTCATGCCAAAATCAGTCATGGAAGCCTTAGGACTGAGTGTTACTAAACCATACCATGATTTGTATGCATTTGATTCTAGGGTAGTGAAGCGTATTGGGGTGATCAAGGATCTAGTAGTGAATTAAACTCATGTACCTATGAAGAGTGTATTGATGGATATTGTTGTAGCAGATATTTCTCCCAAATTTGGTATGTTATTGTCTAGATCCTGGGCAAAGAAAGTGGGAGGAACTCTGCAAATGGATCTTTCATATGCTACCATTCCAGTATTTGGAGGAGAATTCAGAAGACTTTACAGAGAGGTACATATGGCATATTTGGTAAGTGATAGTAGACACCCTAATAATCATCCGATCTATTCAATTGATGAAAATCTTGGTTCTTGTATGTTGCAATTGAATGATGAAATTGAAGGGGTTTTACAAGTACAAAATGATATCCCAATACAGGTAAAGAGAGAGGAACCAGATAGGTTGTGGCAGATGTATTTTGATGGTGCATCAAGCAAGGAAGGAGCAGGAGTAGGATTATTATTCATTTCAGCTAGAGGTGAGATTATTTCCCTTATGTAAAAATTGGAATTTAAAACAACAAATAATACTGATGAATATGAGGCCTTGATTCTTGGGTTAAGAGCAACAAAAGACTTAGGTATAAAAGAACTTGTTGTGTTTGGCGACTCCGAATTAGTTATTCAGCAAGTAAAAATGGTTTACCAAGTAAAGTAGTATTTATTGAAGGTCTATAGGAATGAGGTCTGGGATCTAATTGAAAATTTCTTCATAGCCTTCAATATCACCTTTGTCCCAAGAGAATATAATGAGACAACTGATTCCCTAGCTTTAGCAGCAACATAGTTCAAGGTTCCAAAGGTAACTCATCTGAAATATCCAATTGATGTAAGGTATAGACCTGTTGTCCCAGATAATATCAAACATTGGAAAGTCTTTAATGATGATTAGGAAATAAAAGAGTTTCTAGAATTGGTAGATGAATTATCAGATGATATTGTTGATCATGAACAGGATTCAGAATGGGTAGAAAATGAACCTTGCAGAAATAATCCAATTGCTGATCACAAAATTGTTGAATTAAAAGGGAATTTCATTCCTAAGGGACTTGTTCCTTTGGAAAGATTGTTTTCAAAAGATGATACATTGATAAAACCTACCCTACAGACTACTGAGGAAAATGTCATGGAGTATAATATTGGTTCTGAAAACCATCCTAAGATGATAAAACTGTCAAAATTGCTGTCAGATGAAGAAAGAAGAAAATATGTTGGTTTACTGAAAGGATATGAAGATATTTTTGCTTGGTCATATCATGATTTAAAAACATATGATACCAGCATAATTCAGCACAAAATCCCTCTAAAACCAAACACTAAGCCTTTTAAATAGAAGCTTAGAAGGCTTAACCCAGCATTGCTGCCAGTAATTGAAAAAGAGGTGAAAAAACTACTAGATGCAAAAATTATTGTTCCTTTGAGGTATTCATCTTGGGTTGCTAATTTAGTGCATGTACGTAAGAAGAATGGAGAGATAAGACTATGTGTAGACTTTCGGAACTTGAATAGATCTTGCCTCAAGGATAACTATTCATTACCAAAAATAGATCAGATTTTGCAGAGGGTTGTAGGTTCTCACAGAGTTTCCATGATTGATGGATTTTCTGGTTATAACTAGATTGCAGTTCAGCTGGAGGACCGAGAAAAAACATCATTTACTACTCCATGGGGGACCTTTATGTATGACAAAATGCCCTTTGGGCTCATGAATGCAGGTGCTACGTTTCAGAGGGCTATGGATATAGATTTTGTGGGTGAAAATGAAAAGTTTGTAGTGATATACCAAGATGACATCACAGTCTTTTCTAAGTCTGATGAAGATCATCTTAAACATTTAAGACAATTTTTTGCTAAATGCAGAAAGTTTGGTTTATCACTAAATCCTAAAAAGTCTCACTTTGCCCTGACAGAAGGAAAATTGTTAGGCCATATTGTTTCTGCTAAGGGAATAAAGATAGATCCAGAAAGAGTCAAGGCTATCTTAAAAATCAGCATTCCTAGAAATAAAAAAGAAATTCAATCTTTTGTTGGAAAAATCATTTTTTTAAGATGGTTTATTCCCAATTTTGCAGAAATAATAAAGCATATTACTCAGATGCTTAAGAAAGATAGGGAGGTAAAGTGGTCTAACCAGGATAAACAAGCATTTGAAGCCATAAAGCAAGCATTAATAGAGGCCCCAGTATTGATGGCTTCTGATTATAAAAAAGATTTTCCAATCTTCTCATTTGCATCAGAAGACACTATAGCTGCTGTATTGTTACAAAAGAACTTTGATAATTTGGAACAGCCAATTTCATTCTTTAGTAAAACATTAAGAGACTTAGAGCTGAAATACAATATAATGGAAAAACAAGCATATTCTTTAGTTAAAGCTCTTAAATTTTTTAGAATATATGTTTTACATTCTAAGGTTGTGGCATATGTCCCGAATTCAGCAGTCAAAGAGATTCTAGCATAGCCTGACAGTGAAGGAAAAAGAGGCAGATGGATAGCTAAAGTCATGGAATATGACGTAGAAATCAAACCAACAAGGTTGGTAAAAGGACAGGGATTAGCAAAACTTCTGACAGAATCAAATTGTCAGGTTTTGAATATTCATGTGATAATAGAACAGTCAGAGTAGGTTATGGAAACAGAACATAGTAAGCAGCAGGTTTATAACAGGTATGGTGAATCTGATTGGTATAAAGATGTTGTGTATTTCCTTTTGCATCTGCAATGCCCTCTCGAATTGAATAGGAATGAATGCAGATCATTAAAGCTAAAGGCAATGAAGTATGTTTTAATAGATCATATTTTGTACTGGAAGGATCCGGGAGGAATATTGTTGAAATGTTTGGAGAAATCTAAAGTTGATGCTGTGATTGCAGAATTGCATAGTGGAGCTTGTGGGGAGCACAAGTACTGGAAGGCAACTGCTTTCAAAATCCTGAGAGCTGGATATTATTGGCCTACCCTTTTCTCAGATGTATATCATCAGGTTAGATCGTGTGTGGAATGTCAAAAATTTGCAGGTAAGCATAAGCTTCAGTCCTTACCTTTGAAACCTATTTCAAAGAATGGTCCATTTCAGTAGTGGGGTCTAGACTTCATCGGTGAAATACATCCTCCCTATAGTGGACAACATAAATGGATTTTAACTGCTACTGACTTTTTCACTAAATGGGTGGAAGCAGTTCCAACAAGGAGAGCAACTGAACAAGTTGTAATTGCTTTCCTTCAGGAAAACATTCTGGGTAGATTTGGATGCCCTGGGAAATTAGTTACTGATAATGCTCCTGCTTTCAAATAAAAAAAGATGGTGAATTTTTGTCAAGAAAATAATATTAGCCTAAAACAGTCCACACCATACTACCCACAGGGAAATGGATTAGCTGAATCTAGTAACAAAAATATCATAAACAGTATCAAGAAAATGCTATTTGAAAACAAGAGGAGTTGGGATACCAAACTAAAATTTTCTCTCTGGGCTGATAGAGTAACAATTAAAAAGTCAATTGGGACATCCCCTTTCCAATTGGTTTATGGAATTGATGTTGTTTTCCCTGTTCAATTAGTGACCCCAGTCATTAAGTTTATGCAGAAAATAAAAGAAGAACCAGATGATATCAGAAGAAGAATGTTCCAGATAGTTCAGTTACAGCAAGAGAGGGAAGCTATCAAGGATACAGCTGAAAGAAATCAAAGAAGAATGAAGGAAAGCTTTGATAAAAAGGTTAAAAAATAGTTTTTTGCAATTGGTGACCTCATTCTCAGATGGGATGCAAGAAAGGAAGAAAAAGGTAAGCATGGGAAGTTTGAAAACTTATGGATAGGGCCTTTTTCAGTCATAAAGATCCTTGGAAATAATACTTTTGTCTTACAAAATCTGAAAGGTGAAGAAATTGCAGGTCCATTCAATGGATGTTTCTTAAAGCATTTTTACACATATTGAAAGACAAAGTGTTATTGTACATAGTCATTGTATATATCATTTTGCTTCAGATAAGACTCCAACCCAATAAGACAGAAATGACTTTAGCAGGTTTCTAAAGGCACTGGTCAACATGTTCTCAAAGTTTCACAGGAAAACTTTGTCCCCAGACGAAGCCAGATGTTATCTCTAAGGTTGTTCCACCTTTTTATTTTAAGATCTTTTGATTGTGATGTGTTTTTATTTCTTAAATTTTTCTTTGTTTAACACCTTATGTTTGATTGAACGCCATTATGGTTTTCTTTTAGTATCCTAAATCATCAAAATCTTCATTCATCAGTCATGAACCTATGTATTTGCAAGAGATTGTATGTTATATGGTGGATTGTTGAAACTAATAGCATTATCCAAACTGGCAGCATTTTATAAACTGGCAGCATTTTACTTACTAACAGTAGAATTTCAAAAGGGCATTTCATTGAAAAGTTTATTGTTTATTAATACCATGGAATGTAAAGGGGTAATAAAATTTGGTTATATTCATGATTATTTGGAATTTGGTATGAATATGTTTTAAAGGAGCTCCTGTCCATAAAATGATGGGTTTTATCGTGTCATTTATGAAATGGTACACCTGTTATCATTTTGAAATTTGAACACTACATGCAATGAATGTTAGTACTGATCATGGCAGAATCAACTTAATTCACTCTTTTCCCTAAAAAAAAATTGTTTCATTATTTTGCTGGTTAACTGGAGAAGAATAGTCGGAGACTTGTTTGTATACTATCAATCTTCATTGGTCACGAGCAGCAACATTAGGGTTTGAAGCATCTAGGGTTTGTTTTGCAAACCCTGATGGATTTTATGTTTGAGGGTCCAGATTACATCGTATACACTTCCCTGCATCTCAGATCAAGTGGTTGCAGTAAAGAACTCTCTGTTCAGGGCAGTATAGTGTAAAGGCTTTGTTGATTTGCATTACTGACAGAGGCTTAAGGGTAAGACTGACGAGGCCTCGGGTTCTATTCTCATTGTCATCTTCATTCTGTTAGGCTTGCAGATCAATCTAATTAGGAGTAGCACAAGCATAGGTGCATTATTGAAAATAATATTGACAGGCTAGAGCCAGCATGGAGTGAAGACCTGCCACAGATGTAACTACAGCAAAGCTTAGTGGGAGCGCTTTTTTTCTGTTATTTAAAACCCAGTATTTCTATCCAAAAAAGTGGAAATTTTTAGGGTTTCAAATGTCAAAGGTAGCAGACAAGGAAGAGCCAGAGGTTATAATGAAAAGAAAACCAGGAGGTTTCATTTGCAGGTTAGAGCCAAACAATACAGAATGGATAACGAAATTTCCCAGGTCTACTAAGCTAATGAAGAAAGAAGGATGGTTTAATTTCTATGAGAAATTGCAAGGTTACCACTCACAGGTAACCATGTTATTTATTAAAAAGTATAGAGATGAAAGAGTTCAGTTGCAAAGCCTAATAGTTAGGGTAAACGAGGATTCTATTGCTGAGGCAATAGACATTCCAGCATAGGGGGAAAAATGGTTTAAACAACAGGATTTCCAAGGTGATTTCAGTGAATTTTTGCTGCCAGGATGTGAAAAGCTAGATTGGAAAAATGGTGTCCATGTTAGCAAAATGAAGCCAGGCTGGAAGATCCCTTTGGAGATGATACAAAATTACATCACATGCGATGGCAGGTATGATAGAGTGCTAAAATGACATCTAAAATTGTTAATGCACATTAATGGAAGTATGCAAGCAAATATCCCATTTTATTTACTAAAAATCCTCCAAAAGATGATTTCCAAGTTTCAAAGCCATCCTGAGCATACTGCTCGCTCTGTCTATCACCAAGGCTTAATTAAATTATTGATTTTAGATCAGTTGCAAAAGGAGGGAAGAACATGGGAATCCCTGTTAACATAGCTAGGGTTTAAAGACAACCCTAAAGAGAAAGGCAAAATAATTATGGATGATACTAACCAGCAAACAACAAGTCCTAAAAAACTAGTTCAAACTGTTGAGAAAGAAGAAAAGAATACTGCTGAGAAACCCATCCAGGAAGGCTTGTGCCCTGAAGATTTCTACACAAATAAAAACCCTGAGAAACTTAGTGTTATCCTGAAAATTATAGCTTCAAAGAATAAAATTTGTAAACAGTTATCCAAGACAGAGAAGCCAAGAACCAGGTTAAGGAAGAAGATGCAGATAGAAAAAGGAGCATCGCATGAAGATGCCATGGATGTTGTAGTGATAGATGATGCTGGTAGTGAACAAATTGTACATACAGCAAAGGACCAGTACTATGTGGATAATGAAAGGTTTATTGATATTCAAGGCTTAGCAGGCTCTATACCAGAATCTTTTTGCACAGACAAGCAGAATAATCTAGATGATGGTTCAGCATCAAAGAGTTTACAGGAAGAAGGAGTTCATATAAGAGAAGAAGACTTGGAAATATCTACAGAACTAAGCCAATGTAGGAAGTCTTTGCAAACATACAAAGAACAAACCAGGTATCTACAAGACATAAATGAAAAATTGATGGTGGCCAACAAGAGACTTCGTGAAGATTTGGAGGATAAAGAGACAGAATACCAAAAGTTGCTGATAATTTCCAAAGATATTCTAAGGGAGAAATGAGCCATTCAGAAGCAGCTGGAACAAGTCAAAGCTCAAAACAAGGAGGACAATAAGGATGCTGAATTCTCCATATTGCAGAAGCGTTCACAGGTTTTGAGTGACTTAGCTACACTAGCAGAGGCTTCTAGAAGCCTTTAGAAGTTAAATTGTAGTTTTCTTTTGAACTTATGTTGTTTATTTGACAGATGTATTACACTTGTACTTAAATACTTTTTAAAAGGGATTGACTTCCCTATTTTTGAGGAGGTTCAATCCTTAGATATAGGATCTTATGGTTAGTTTAAAGAAAACAATATTTTTGTATTTAAGGGGATCTGGAGAGGGACAAAGGGGGGGCAAGTTTGGAGTTATGAAAGCCCAGTTTTGATCATTGTCTATATAACATAAATACTCTACAGCTTCAATACATGTTCTATCTTGAATGAGCATGATTATTATTTGTCTATGTATGTTATGAGTTGTGTTTCTTATAATTTATCATGTATATGGTCCATAGAATTCCATTACAGTGATTCTTATTTTGAAATACAATTATCCTTTATACTTTTAGAAAACAGAGGTAGTTTCATTTCATGACTTTATGATCATAGTTACTGAGATATTGGACCTTGTGTTTGGTTTTATGTTATACAGTTCCTGTATGATTTCATGATTCTCTTATAGCTCTGATTGACATACCAGCCTAGTTCTTCGATAATTGTTTGATTTTCTTGTAGTTCTCATGTTATACTAGCTTAACCCATTCATAATTGTGTGATTTTTCCAATAGCTTTGATTTCATACCAGCTTGTTTTTCAGTTTGATTTCATTGATTTGTACATTTTTGAAAAATATTTCCTTAAGCTTGAACCCCTTTAGTCTAGGTTCAACTTTAGGGATAACAATACCTATTCAAGAGGTCAGGGAACCTGAAGAAATGAGAGATCGAGGTATGGAAATTGTAGAATAAATTCCAAGAATACCATGAATATCATGACATGGAAGAACCACAAGAGTTGATAGAGACAATCCTTGAGAAGGACTCCCACAAGAGGAAACTAGCATGGGAACAAGATTTCATACAAGAAGAAAAAAGGTGTGGCGCTCCAGAAAGAATACATAGAGAAAGAAAAAGGGGAAATCCCTACAATAGCTATGTAGCCCTGCTATGTGACATCATTGACATAGAACCTTCCACCTATGAAGAGGATGTGAAAAAGAAAGAATGTAAGAATTCCATGATCAAGGAGTATCAATCGATTATGAAGAATGATGTCTGGGAGATAGTTCCGAGACCGAAAAAGAAGTTTATCATAACTACCTTCAAAAACCCCAGTTTTGCATTCAGTTTTTTTATTTTCTATACAATACCTTCCCATTCATCATTTTTTATTTGCTTTAGAGCAATCGGAATTCCCAAGCACTTAAAAGGAGGTCCAATTTGAGCTTCCATAGAATCCAAAAACATGAGATATACGATGTATAAGAGAGGGAGGAATATTCCAACCATAGATTTTACATTTTCCCAAATTATTCTCTCCTCCATAGGAATTCATAATTGATTCAGTGCTTGTTTGAATATAAAAGCATCGTTTACCTAAGCTCCTCCCAAAAACACAATATCATCAGCAAATTGAGAATTATTAATTGCTTTAACTCCTCTAGCTATATGAATTCCAAGAAATGAGCCAGCTTATCTTTCTTTAATCAATTTTATGCCCAGTGATTTAGTCATAAGAATATAAAGAAAAGGGGAGATTGGAATCCCTATCTAAGACCATGGGAGTCTTGAAAAAAATCAACAGGCCTACCATTGATTAACGAAGCAATCCAAGGATGGTTTATGTGGGATTTTATCCATTTGAGAAAGGAATAAGTGAAGCCAAAGTCCTCCAAGATTTCAAAATGAAAACTGTGTTGGAATCTATCAAAATCATTAGCCATATCTATTTTAATTCACATTCCCTGTTCCTACATGCAATACTCGATTGGATGGATTCCTGAACGATAAGAACACTTCCACTATATGGCTCTTCTAAAAAATACACCTTGTCATTTAGAAATTGAATGGGCAAAAGAGGATTTAAATGATTGGCTAAAAAAATTCTTAAAATTTTATAGGAAGAGTTGCAGAGAGAAATAGGTTGAAAATGGGCTAAATAAGTAGGTCGTGATTCTTAGGAATAAGGTACAGAAAATAAGAGTTTGTAGCTCCACCAATATTATCTTTTCCTTTGGTCCAATTCAAGATTCTACATAAGTTTATGATATCCCAACAAGATTTATGAAAATGAATAGTAAATCCATCAGGTCTAGGGGACTTATCCAGACTGTTATCACTCATAATTTATTCTTTTGTTGTGGAAGGATAGTTCCAAGGTAACCTTCCAAACAAACCTATAGGAGGAAATCCATATCCTTTCCTACCATAGAGGGATTTCTCAACAAATGAATACAATGGCTAGAGATACTCTTACATAAACAAATTCAATGATCATAATGGATGAAACAAAAGGATATAATTGGGAATGGAGTCAAAATCATAAGTTATTCTAGATAAATAGGGATTTTGCAACAATATTTCTTCAAAGAGGTAGGATAGTTACTCTTTCATAGTCAATTTCTTAATTGTCTAGTGGTAAAGAAGAAAGATGGACATTCCATTAATATGGGCACCAAAAGATGAATCCAATATTAAATTTAGAGGAAATTTTCTTGTGAATACTTGAATCCAGTGAACCGGAGCATATGATTATGAATTATGATTCAATATAAAATTACTCAAGCATGAAAGATAAGTCAATGGAAAATATAACAGGAAAAACATTCACGCGAGAAAGGGAAATACATAGTGTAAAAAAACAACACGAGAATCTTTGTTATGAAAAAATCCTTGCTTTGCTCCGCAAATTTTACTAACTTGAAATTGCTCAGTTGCAAAAATGATTCTCTCTCTCATGGGGTCAAACCCTAATTACATTGTAAAACATGCTTTTATACATCAAAATGCTCCTCGAGTTGATACCTAACTACCTATTTTCTAAAAATAGGCCTTTTGTAACTGTCTTATTACATCTGTCATATAAATTAACAAACTAAATCTCCCTAAATACTAGAAATTATTTAACTCCACATTGAAGTGGATCTTGATACATATTTTAACTCAAGCATTAGAATGGATGTCTTCATTTATGCGTCCTATATTTCATTTTCCCAAACTTTTCAATGGTTTTCCAATTATCTCCATATGGAGCTTCATGATTTTCCATTTATTTAGCCAATACTCTTAGTTCCACATGATCTACATAATAAATAGGTGACATCTTGGCACCAATCATTCTGAATGAATCCAATATCTCAAAATCACAACTAGCTTGTCAATTATAACTTTCTCGGTCAAAGATTGGGTCATATATTCAATTTTTTTGTGATCCAACCTAGACTTAACCAATAGGGTCTGATATTTAGATTGAGATATTAGTTTACCATCTTCATACCAAAAATAAAGGATCCCTTTCTAAAATAGTTCTATGAATAATTCTTTGAAATACTTTACCTGCTGTAACATCTGGTCAGCTTTTGTTGTCATTCAATTCTTGGGACAATAATTATTTTTCTTTATATAAAACTGTCAACTCAAAAGCCTAAATCAATTGGGTGGCTGGAATTTTTAGTTTCTTTGTCAGTAGCTAGATAATGTTTTCTTTCTCATCCATTATCTTCTTTGTATATTTTCCTCTATCTAGATCACTATCCATAGCTAGAAGGTCACCCTAAAGCTTCTTAATTTGTTGATGATATGTCTTATTTTCAATTTTATATTTCTTCAATTGGTTCTCTAACCTTGATATTGTAGATTGTAATCTATAAAAATTTAATGTGGCTTTCAATAAGTCTATATAAATCACTTCTTCAGTCTACTTATGTAAATGGATCTTGTCCGGGACTAGAATTTTCTATAAATTGAGTCTAATTTTCTGAAACTCTATCATGAGTAGCCACTACAAAATTTAAAATATTTTTCACATGATCCTTTACAGTGACCAGTCAAATTTCCTTGTCTGAAATATCCCTTACCTTAGGAAAAACATTCAAAGCTTTTTCTGAAGAAAACTTTTTATCATGTCCATATCTAGTATACAAGTCATTTCTGGACTTGTATCTATCACTGGAACTACTCTCCCGTGCCTTTGAAAAATTGTATTCTTGTACTTGCACAATTGGGCCTTGAACCTTTTCTTTCATATTCCTACCTTGAACTTTAATCGTCTCTTTGTTTGAATCTATTTTGGGTCTCTTTGATGCTTCCAGATCTTTATCCTCAATCTGAATTGTCTCTGAAAATATTCTCTTGCCAGTAATCATGTCTTTACTAGAATTTAGTATTATCATAGCTACTGATTTCATTGTGGTAGAGGGATTCATCTGCAAGCTCTCTCAACTCTCTACATTAGGTTTCTCTTTGAGCTAACCCCTCTATCTCTTGGTTATCCAATGCTTTACTTGTGTTGTCTTACCTCCTCTGTGATATGATATGATGAGGATCATAATTAATTTTTGTAGCTTTCATAAAATTCAAAGTCCTAGATAAAACGTTTAATTACTAGAAAATAAACTTTGTTCTTCACAATAAAAGGGCTTACCTTTAGAGGAAATTTGATCTTTGAAGCCTTCCTGAAATTCCAAAAATGCTCATTCTCCACAATGACCTTTTTTCTGATATATTCCAAAGAAGAAATTATGGGTGTCAAGAATGCATATTAAATGTATGGCTCATGCACAAACCATATACTTTGATAATAGTGTGTTCCTTTAGAAGGAACCAGTCTCCAACTCTTCTGTCTCAGATGAATTGCAACACTTCTTCCGTTTATGGTAGCACTCTGGGTACCTTGTCTTGAAACATCACTCTATACACTTCTGACATAATAAGGTTCATATAATTAAAGGTGTTATTTCTGATTTCAAAAGTGAATACTATCTCTGGAAACTACAAATTTTCTTCATTGAAGAACAAGAACATCATGGCCAGGTAAGAATAAAATCTGAAATATATGGTCATGTGGAAATTCACTAACTGTGAATGAATATTCTCAGTTAAGAATTAATCAAACTTAATGAAACAATACCGGTTGGACTCAGAATCAAATCGATGCATTCTCAATCTAAATAGAATACTCAATAATACCTCAGGTACAAACATATCACTATCCTACCATAAAAACTGACTCAATTGGGAAAGGACCCATTGAGATTCCTCATTAAACAGGTCAATGTCAAGAGGAAAAGACTCATTTTCAATAGAAACTTCGGGTTTAAGACTCTTAGACAAAAAGTCTTGTTTCTCCTCTACTGCAACATGCCTGTATTGCTTAATTACACTTTCCTCAACAAAATCTTTCAAGTTTTGGGTAAATGACTAGGGTACTTCTAGTTCATCTCTAACAACTAGTGAATTGATGGGGCAAAGGATTTTAGATTGGTTTGAGTCCATTATAACCCGTTCATACTAAGAGTAATTGGACACACACCAGGAAATGAAATATGGAAATTTGAGGGTTTGGTATGGACAAAATTAATGAAAATGGGACCTATGGATGTTGTGTAAGTCAACCACCTTCGTTTCAAAGGTTTTCAGTCTGATTTTTTAACTCATGTATTGGACCAAAAGAGAGCACTATGTCGAAAACATATTTGTCCCTGACTTCAAACATTTGATCCAATTTCCTGAACTCTCTGACTTGTGCTTCAACTTCACCTTCCCCTTCCATTTTAAAAATAACTTGGTGGGTTTAGATACGTAGACTACCTAGAAAATGACGGCTAGAAAAAGTGAATTTGACTCGGCTTCCACAGGTGCAGGAATGTCCTCCTTTTCATGCTAAAGACAAATGATACATTTCCATGTGACTTACCTTTTAATAATATCCCCAAAGGAAGTTTCAGGATTGTAGGAGTCGATTTCTCCCTACCACCTTTCATCCAGTTGAATGATTCTCCACCCAACACATAGCAGGGGTAAAAATCCCTCTATCACTTGCCTGTTCCGTCCTCCTTGCATGTTGAGGGCATGAAATGTGCCTCAACCATCGATCTCTTTCCCTTTAATTGTGCATTATCAACAACATCTAAAGTTTAACATTTCCCAATGATCATTTCTCCAACCTTTCCCCTTGTTATACATCAAGCATCTTCACCCAGCAGATTCCATGTTCGTCGTTGATCTCTTTGCACTTTCATCTAGGATGTCAATGCTTCCATAAGATGTTAAAAGTGTGTAAACCGCTTGTTAGGGTACACAGGGTACTCCCAAAGGACCGAACACCAAGAATAGCCGCTTCACACAAACAGATCACAGATCAATACACCAATGTTTGTCACGTG
>LPNX010343083.1:221779-242025 GCA_001517045.1 Pseudotsuga menziesii
TTACCCGGAAAGTCTAACTTTTCAAGTTTTCTCGTTGTTTCTGATTTGCCGTGATCACACAAGGTGCACAGCAAAGAGCATACGTAGCCGAGAAGACAAGAAAAAAAACTTTCCCTCACTGTTTCTGATTTGTCGCGATCGCGCAAGGTGCACGGCAAAGAGCATACGCAGCCAGGGAACACAACAGTCCGAGACTAAAACAAAAAAAGATCTAATAATAAACTGATAAAATATGAGATATTTAAAAAAAAACAAAACCGTCACTGTAACATTATACCTTCAGATTTGCCGAAATGGGTGTTTCTGGAACAAACGGAAATAGTTTTCGGTGAAACGAAAACTATTTCCCAATGGAAACGGTGCTCCGGACGCAATGGAATAGCTCCCATAGGCCACAAATGCACAGAAAAATCAGAACCAGAAACCCTTTTAAAGTTTCGGCAACACCGGTTCCAGATCTTGATCAAAACCGAAAGCGGCTCTTCATAAAAGCTCTGATACCATGTTAGGGTACAAAGGGTAATCCCAAAGGACCGAACACCAAGAATAGCCACTTCACACAAACAGATCACAGATCAATACACCAATGTTTGTCACGTGGTTAAAACCCTCGAGAGGGAAACAGTCCACGGCCCCGGCCAAATAGCTACTTCGGAGCAATTTATTATGCAAAAGAAAGAAAGTTACATGAGCTTCTCATAATCGATCAACTAGCCAAGGACCCTCTATGCTCTTTAAATAGAGATCATAGACCAATCGGGTGTTAAGCCACGGATCAATGGTAGGTATGATCTAAGAGAAGTTGAACCGTCGGATCACTCTATGTCTAGAACATATCGTGACCGTCGGATTAGAATATTTACAAATGCATACTAATGCATACTAAAGAAACACACTTTTACCTAACGGATATATTACACAAGTTGATCTTAACTAACTCCTAAGTGTCTAAATATCCTAACACCGCTCACCTTAGTCACCTTTTAATCTGGCATATGGTTCCATGGAAAACTTGGTCTTCCCTTAGGCACCCAACCCATCAGTTTCACGGTCATATCACCAAAATTTAAAATGTAAGCAGTTTTCCTTTCATTAAGATCCTCTCAATTCTGTGAAACAAAATTTTGATGACAACTGGCTCCAACTAGATGTTAGATTTTTATCATTTAATCAATATTATCTAGGATCTTATCTGAGAGAATAACATGCACAATAATAATCACAAGAGACAAGATACATAATTTTTTTTTCCTCGGGGAAACTATAAAGGAGAAAACCCCGCAACTTCCTCAGAGATAGAATGAGCACCAATGGTAAAAGCAAAACCCAAAGACACAAATATGATATCCGACAACTGATCTCTCTCTCACTTATGGAAGCTCTTTCTCTCTCACTCATGCGCTGCAGTTGACTGAGTGTGTGTGTCAAATAGAGAGGATCCCTCTCTATTTATACTAGTTTCCAACTTGACAAATATTTACTAGGGCCAAATTCACTAGGAGAGTCTAATAACCCTAGTGCCCCTCAACTTTGGGGACTTTGCCCCTCGATCAACAAGGGAGGGTTAACCTCTATGAATTTACATGACTTGATTGCATTAATGATTCTCCCAATAGGAACATCGGGGTACAATGAAATATAATACATAAGATATACAAGTGAATACATTCCGAAGTTACAAATACATCAACACTCCTTCTTAAATAGGAAGGTATTCTCTTGACATGGTTCATCACCACAAGTCTTCATCTCTAGATCATCGTCAAGATGGATCATCATCAGGATAGATCATCATCATCATCACTTCTCCTGTATCTCGAGCAAATGGTGTTATATCTCAATTCTACTCGTCATAGGAAGTTCTATAGAGCCATACCTTTTTCATGCTGGTTGTAGGCCTAGCCTTCATGTAGTTCTTCATCTTCTTCAGCACTTATATATGACCATGGAAGGAACACATCCGCAACCATGTCATAAAGGCTATCCCAACACTTATATCTTACCATGGGAGTAACACATCCAACATCCATGTCAGAAAGGCCCAGCACTCACATCTAACCATGAGAGGAACACATCCAGTATCCATGTCAGAAAGGATCTACACTTACATCTTACCATGGGAGGAATACATCCAACATCCATGTCAAAAAGGCTCTGCACTTACATCTAACCATGGGAGGAACACATCCAACATCCATGTCAGAAAGGCTCTGCACTTACATCTGACCATGGGAGGAACACATCCAGTATCCATGTCAGAAAGGATCTCCACTTACATCTGACCGTGGGAGGAACACATCCAACATCCATTTCAGAAAGGATTTGCACTTACATCTGACCATGGGAGGAACACATCCATAATCCATTTTAGAAAGTCTCTGCTCTTACATCTGACCATGGGAGGGACACATCTAGCATCCATGTCAGAAGGGCTCTCAAACTCATCACTTCCCTTTGGAAGGAACCTCGATCTGATGAACACCAAGCTTTTCTCTGAAGTAATCAAACTTCACTCTGGCGGCTTGGTCAACACATCAGCTATCTACTTGTCCATCGCAACATACTAGAGCTACACTACTCATCTCTGCACCATATCCCTGATACAGTGATATTTTATCTTGATATGCTTCGACTTGTCATGGAATACCGAGTTCTTCGACAATTTCACACAACTATGGTTGTCGCAATATATACAAGTAGCATCCAACTAGAGATAAAATAAATGAGATAGTAGCTTCCTCAACCACACTTCCTCACAACTAGTCGAACAAGATATGACATACTCTGCTTCTGCTTTACTCAGTGCCACATAGGATTTATTCCTGCTAAACCAAGAGAGCACACCTGATCCCATATTGAAGCAACACCCTAAAGTGCTCTTCCTATCAATGGCACTGCCTACCCAATCCAAATCCACATAAACTTCCAAGTTAATATTCTGATTCACCTCATACTTGATCCCATAATCAACTGTACCTTTTAGGTACCTCATAATATTTTTTGCAGCAACTAGGTGAACATGTATCAGATCCATCAGGAACTAGCTCAATGTGTTCACAGCAAAGAAAATATATGGTCTTGTATTCATCAGGTACATTAAGGAACCAATCATCTGATGATACATCATAGCATCAACCAACTCTGATGAAGCATCAATCAATAGCTTCAGGTTCGATGCCATAGGTTTGGTCATGGCCTTGCAGTCCATCATCTTGAACCTCTTCAGGATCTCTACTGCATACTTCCCTTGTCCCAAGGAGATTCCATCTGCATTCTACCACACCTCCATGCCTATAAAGTAGTACATCATACCCAAGTCTTTCATCTCAAACTCAACAGCAATATTCCTCTTTGTGTCAGCAATCAACCCATCATCAACTATTACAAACATGCCATCTACATACACTAGGAGTGTCACAGGGTTCCCTTCCTCAACCCTATAGTAAAGGTTGGAATCCACTTTACTTTTGGTAAATCCTAAACCATTAAAGAAGCCGTCAATTCTGTCGTACCATGTCCTAGGTGCCTATTTCAAACCGTAGAGGTCCTTATTCAATTTGTACACATGAGTATCCATATCATGTGTCTCAAAAACAAGTGGTTTCTCCACATACACTTCCTCTTCTACTACACCATTTAAGAAAGCAGTCTTGACATCCATCTAGTGTATCTTCCATTTCATTACTGCAGCCAGAGAAAGTACTAATATGATGGAAGTGTATCTAGATATAGGTGCAAAAGTCTCCTCATAATCTATCCCTTCTTTCTGGGAGAAGCCATGTGCCACAAATATTTATTTATATTTCTCTATGCTTCCATCTGCAACATGCTTGATATTGTAGATCCACTTGGAAGTCATAACATATTTCCCCTCTAATGTTGGGACAACATCCCAGACATCATTCTTCATTATTGACTAGTACTCCTTGATCATACCTTGGATATCCTCTCGTACCCATGTAGGTTTCCTTTTGTAAGGATTCTTCTCTTGGGGTGGATCTATAGGTTCCTGAGGTTCTTTTATTTCTCAATCTCCTTCTGGAGTTGCTTCGTTCATAGTTGTATCTTGGATCCTGGGTACTTTTGTTTCTTCAAGTTCTGTAATAGGTCTTTTTCTAGATTTGTTGTAACCTGAGTCTTCATCAAATTTCACATCTCTACTGATGTCAATCTTCTTCAATCCTGGGAAGTATATTCTGTAAGCCTTTGAGCTTTCACTATATCCCACAAATATACCCTTCTTTCTTGAAGGATCTAACTTTGTCCTCTTTTCTTTTGGAATGTGTATGTACACTAGACAACCAAGTATTCTGAGATGACTGACTTTTGGTTTCTTTCCATAGAAGACTTATTCAGGTGTCTTGTTCTCAAGTACTCTATGTGGACTATGGTTTTGTACATACACAACTGTCCTAGCAGCTTCTGCCCATAGATGCATAGGAATATCTTGATCATGAAGAATAGCCCTTGCTTCTTCCATAATCGTTCTATTCTTCCTTTCTGCAACCACATTCTATTGTGGATTATATGGAGTGGTCAACTCCCTCTGCATAATTCTTTGAATTCATCTGATGTGAATTCTCCGCCATTTTTCAATCGAAAGGTATTTATTTTCTTCTCTGTGTGGTTCTCGGTGAAGGTTTTGAATTCTTTGAATTTACAGAATACTTCATCCTTTCTTTTCAAGAAATATATCCATGTGTTTCTATAAAATTCATCAATGAAAGAAACATAGTATACATACCCACTCAATGAACTAGATGGCATCGGTCTGCATACATCATAGTGGATGATTTCCAAGATTCCTTTTCCCTTTCTCTCGCTACTTGGAAATGTCTTCTTTAAGTTATTTCCTTTTGCACATCCTTTCCAGACACCTTCATGTTTTTCCTGTATTTTTGGAAGACCTTCAACAACTTTTCTTGCAAGTGGTAGTACCCTATAGTGCACATGTGCAATCCTTCTATGCCAAAGTTCACTTGGCTCTATTGAATCATGGACCAAGGCTTGTTCTGGTTGGCCCTTTAGTTTGTATAATCCTCCCTCTTGCTCTCCAATCACTATTGCATCATCTATAGTCTTTCCCTTTGGCCACATAAGGACTTGGACATCTACAAATGAAACTCTCATTCCTTTTGCATCAAATGCAGATATGGAGAGAAGATCCTTCTTTATTCCTGGTACAAACAAGACACCCTTCATCTTCATAGACTTTATTGAGTCTAGTTTATAGGAGGATTCACCACTACCTTTATGGGATACTAGTAGTCATCCCCAAGTTTCACTATGTGGGGTGACTCATGTTCAGATAGTTTCAAAAAATATTCTTTGAATCCCATCATGTGCTTGGAAGCCCAAATATCTATGAGCCAATCATTGCTTCCATATGTGATAGTTCCTATGAGGGAAGAAATCAGAACATACTCTTCATCACTTGAGGAATCTTCACTTTCTTGTTTGACTCTTTTCCTGGAGGGTTCATCATCCTCTGTAGCATGAACATGATGTCTTCTTTTGTTGTCCTTCTTCTTGTGAGAGCCATTCTTATTTCTAGGACAGTCTTTGTAAAAGTTTCCTCTCTCATCACAAGTATAGCATCTGAATCTAGATAGATCTTTTCTTGATCTTCTAGGGTTATCTTTCTGGTGAGAATGCTTACCTTGGTGATGATGATAGTCCCTTCTTCTTTTCTTGGAGTGTATTGTGAGAGCTTGATCTTCACTTCCCATCTTTTATTCTTGGGGTACTATTCGAGCTTCTTCTTATGATCATTTCTCCCATAGCCTACTAAAATTGACCAGCTTCCTTCTATCACAAATCCATTGAATGAAGGAGTCCCATGACCTAGGAAAACCATTCAAGGTGGTCATCACAATTTCTACATTCTCTACCTCTTCATCCAATGCTTTAATTTGTTCATTGATTTGAGAGACCCTTGTAAAGTATGAATTTATGGTCTTTGCATTCTAGATATTTACATTCTTCAACAGGTTTCTTATGGTCATCTTCCAATTTATGTCCTTCCCTTCAAATAGCTTGGTCAAGGAATCAAACATTTCTTTAGGTGTCTTTAGGGAAGATACCTGTGGTATAAGGTGATCCTTGTTTGAATCAGCAATAATCCTCTTATCCTTGACCAAGTTCTTCTTGTGTAAGGAATTAGCCTCATTTCCCTCTAGAATTGGAACCTCTCCACTTATGTAGGTGTCCAATTCATTTTCTTCAAGAACCAGTGAGATCCTATACTTTCATGCTTGAAATTTTTCTGCTCCTTCAATATTTTCATCAAGCTTGGCGTGATGAGACATCTTAACTGAGAACCTCAAATGAAAATAAAAAATATTTAGATATTATCAATTTGAGATGTTGAAACTAGATCTAGAGCTGATCTTCTGCAGTGTTGGTTTTCTGGTTCAGGGGAAAATCAGGGTTTGACTTTCCTGGAGTTCTACCCAACCAAAAAATTCTATCTTGGTCTCTAAAATTCAATTTTGAGGATGTGAGTAAGCCTATTTTGGCCTCAATTAAAAATTCCACTTCTGTGGAAATCCCTAATTTCCTGCTGTAGTGGTAGGTCAAAAACTAAAAATGCTCAGAATTGGATTCTACTTCGACAGAAAGATGTGCCCTTCAATGGAGATTTAACCTAGCCTCCTTTTGTTGATGATATGTGGAGAGAGATCCAAAAAGTAAGAAACCTTAGCTTGTGTAGCTGCATAGTGTCTTCTTCTCAGGTTAGCTCTGATACCATGTTAGATTTTTATCATTTAATCAATATGATCTAGGATATTATCTGAGAGAATAACATGAACAACAATAATCACAAGAGACAAGAGACACAAATACTTTTCCTCAGGGAAACCATAAAGGAGAAGACCCCACAACTTCCTCAGAGATAGAACGAGCACCAATGGAAAAAGTAAAACCAAAAAACACAAAGATGATCTCCGACAACTGATCTCTCTCTCACTTGTGTGATCTCCTTCTCTCTCACTCATGCGCTACAGTTGAGTGAGTGTGTGTGTCAAATAGAGAGGCTCACTCTTATTTATACTAGTTTTTGACTTGACAAATACTTACCAGGGCTGAATTCACTAGGAGAGTCTAATAACCCTAGTGCCCCTCAACTGTGGGGACGTTTCCCCCAATCAACAAGGGAGGGTTAACCTATATGACTTTACATGACTTGATTACATTAATGATTCCATCGATAGGAACATCGTGGTACAATGAAATACAATACATAAGATATAGAAGTGAATACATTCCGAAGTTACAAATACATCAACACTAGGGATGTTATCCTCCTAGCGAGGTAGCAAATAACCCGCAGACCAATTCCAATACCATTTTATTCTTTGTACATTCCATGAATTTTAAAAACAAAACCTATAAATTTAGTTTTCTTTTTCTTTTTCTGTACATAATTTTTTTTTTTAAATGGCAGTCTCGAAATCTTAGGGCCTTGAAATTCGAGCTCCAAATCCTTCAACCTTCCATTCATACTCAACTTAAAAAAATAAATATATACAGCCCATATACAAATTTCTTTTGTGTTCAAGAAATATAGTGCTTGAGGAACCTCCCATTCACAGTACCTCCTCCGATATCAACACCATTTTGATTTTGTAGAATAAAAATATTGTCTCCCCAATATGCAGTAATGATATATGGACCCTTCCATTAGTGATCAAACTTGTCATGTTTATCTTCCTTCCTAGCATCCCACTTCAGAACTAAATCATTTACCTGAAAATTTCCTTCTTTGACTTTTCTTCAAAAGTTTTCTTCATATTATCTTGATGAACTTTTACTTTTTCATATGCTTTCTCTCTCATTTGATGGAATTATATCAACTGGTTAATTATTATTTTCATGTGGTTGAGCTCTTCATCTTGTTCCTACAACAACTTCATAACTGGTAAACCCAAAGAAACTAGAAAAACTACCTCTGATCCATACACTAGCTGAAATGGTGACATGCTAATATCCCTTTTGGTACTTATTATGTATGCCCATAAAGAATATTTGGACTTGGTATGCCATGCTCTCTTATTTTCCTCCAGTATTTTCTTTATCATTCTTACCAAACTCTTATTTTGAATATTCAGCCAACCCATTTCTATGAGGGTTATATGCAGTTGAATAATTCAAATTTATATGGTACTTATGACATAATCTGATTAATTTCTTGGACTTAAAGGCTCATGCATTATATGTTACTATACTCCTAGGACGCCCAAACCTAAAGAGAATATTATTTTCAAGAAAATCAAATATGACAGGATCTGTATCTCTTCTGATAAGTATAGCTTCAATCCATATTGTAAAGTAATATGTAGCAGTCAAAATCAATTTGTACTGGACAGATGAGTTAGGATTAATATCTCCAATGAAATATAACCCTCATTGTTGGAATGGTGCTTCCATTGAGATTGTATTCAAAGGTAAGGGCATAAGTTTCCTTTTTTCATAAAAAATCTAACACTCATGATAGATCGTAACTTCTTTGTAAACATCATAAAAAATAGTAGGCCGATAAAAACTTTCTCTCAAGATATTATTAGTTGTTACTTTCCATGAATGGTTTCCTCCATACACTCCCTAATGAAATTATTTCATGGTTTTATGGGTTTCATTATCAAGTAAACAATTCAATAAAATACCCCCTAGGTCCCTTCAATATAAATATTGATTCAAAATACAAAATTTTGTTTCTTTTAGTTCCACAGATCTAGCTCTAGTATTTCTTAATTATGGAGGCTCTTGCAGATTTTGTAAAACATAAACAACATCACTATACCAATGATATAGAAAAAAAATATTTGATCACCTGCAAATATAAGCTTGGCCTACTTGAAACATCGGAAATAACATTTATCTTCAGAGATTCACAATTTGAATTTGTCATCAATTTGTCCAATCCTTGACCTTTTACCAACTTCATGGGATTAATCTCCAAATCATATTCCAACAGTACTACAATCCATTTATCTCTCTTCTCGTCAGGATCTGGCTGAGTGAGAATATTATTTATAACATTATTTGGCACATAATAAATATATGTGAATGCAAAATGTAAACTCTAAAATCCTTTAGTGACTTGATTAATGCATAAGATTAGTTTTCCATGATATCGTATTTCAACTCTACATCTCTCAAAATATTACTAAAGAATGCAATAGGTTGTTCTGTATTTTGCTGATTTTTCTGTAACAACACCCCATCTATGGTATTCTCTAAAGAAAAAGAGAATATAATGAAATATTTTGAATAATATAGGCTAATCAAAACATGTGCCTCTGTTAATTCTTTCTTGATATTGTTGAAATATTTCTTAGCTTCTAAAGTTCATTTAATGTCACTATCTTTTCTCAACATATTAGTCACAATTCTCAAAATTTTCTACAAAACTTGGAATAAATCTTCTTAGAAAATTTACATGTCCAATGAAAGACTAGATCTCCTTTTTGTTCCTTGGTATTCCCACTTTCATAATAGCCTTCGCCCTGTCATGATTAATTTTAATTCCATCTTTTTATATTATGTGGCCTAGAAACTTACCTTCCTACATGACAAAATTTGATTTCTTAGGACTCAAAGAGGTACCAACCCTTCTACATTTCAAGAATAGTTTTTCCATATGTTTGATATGATATCTATCGTATTTTGAATAAACTGTTATGTCATCCATATACTACTACAAACTTATCCTTTTATTTTTCAAATGAAATTTCCATTGCCCTATGAAATGTTGCTCCTGCACTCATCAACCCAAATGGATTTTTTGCATACATAAAAGTTCCACATGGTGTTGTAAATGTTGTTTTCTGCTTATATTATGGTGTGCCTCTATTTGATTGTATCCTGAAAAACCATCCATTATATATATTCTCTTTGCACCCACAACTTTATGTAAAATATGATCCATCTGAGGCAAAGGATAATGATCTTCCAAAGAAACTTTATTTAAATTTCTGAAATCAACACACAATCTTAATTCACCATTCTTCTTCTTGATAGGGACTAAGTTTTCTACCCACTTTGAAAACTTGAGTGTGACAATAATTTTGGCATTAAACAATTTTTTTACTTCTTTTTCAATCAATGGAAGTAACATGGGATTTATCCTCTTGAGTTTCTGCCTAAAAGTTTTTTCACCTGGTTTTACTAGAATTGTATGTTGTATGATAAATGCATCATACTCTTTTAAATCTTCATAACTCCATGCAAAAACATCAGAAAAAAATTTCATCATCTCAACATACTTACTCTTCTCTTATTTTGGAAAATATTTTGAAAGCTTTACTATCTTAGGATGATCCTTTGTTCCAATATTTTGATCTTGAATTTCATCTTCGTGTAGTTGTACCTTAGGATTTTTTTCTACATAATTTCTACCAAATAATTTCTCTAAAGGTATGAGTTCCTTTGGAATAAAATTAATTTTGAGTTGAAGAATTTCCTTTCNTAGCAAATTCGTCTAGCATTTTTAAAAATTTTAATTTTCAAATGATCTTCAAAAACTTGCCAATATTTGGAATTATAAAGAATAGAATGCCTATTTACAACTTCAATTTCATATTTCATGTTTGGATAAACGAGAATTTTGAAAGCTCCATCAACATAAGTCAAAGAATCTGTGATTTTATTTTGTATCCTAGGGATCACCATAACTCTGTGCTCACTGAAAAAAATTTCAAGCATATCTCAGACTTCATTTATGTATTCTCTCATCCTAGGGTGCTTGGTCGGGTAGATTCCATTTACTTGATTGATCACCAACTCAGAATCTATGTATACATCAATTAGATTTGCCTTTAAATTGTTTAAGGCATTCAATCCTATAATTAAGGCTTCATATTCAGCTACATTATTTGTACATTCAAAAGTCAACTTGAAAGAATACACCATGAATCCTCTGTCTAGAGAAATTATCCAAACACTTGCACCAACCCCTTCTTATTTATTGACCCATCAAAATTCATTGTCCACACTCCTTCAACTCTTTGCTTTTGTTCAAGGGCTTCCTGTTTTTTGGAAAAACAATCATTCTCTTTCTGTTTGTTTGACACTAGTTGTTCTTCTTCAGAATGGAAATCATTATAGAAAATTTAAGACCCTAGTTCAACATATACTGCATATATGGAATGATTTTCAGGTTTATTTTGACCACTAACCACATAGGAAAGCCTCTTTTCTCTATACAATTTTTTGTGTTCTCCAAAAATAGGTATTGTTACATAAGACATATTCATCTACAAGGATCCTTTCTATTTTGAGGCCTAAGACCTAGACAACAACATACCAAAATTTGGGGGAATGTCTGCAACCACTACATCCATGACGATACTCTTAGCTGGAATATGGGTAAGAGTAACCACCAAATCGTTAATCAACCCCAAACATTTAACCTTTCTCAAATCAAAGGAAAATAAATATTTAGATGGCCTTGTAATATCAAATCCCAAAATTTCATCCACAACCCTTGGCATCAAGTTATGTGAAGCTCCTGAATCAAGCATAACATTGTGAAGGATAATATCATGGACATTCAAACTTACATAGAATAGTGGAACATCTTCTTCATTACTGTGTTCTATTCTAGGACCAAGAACATTGGTTGGGACATCATCATTCAGTTCCACTGTATCTGGTTGGTATTCTCTTTTAGTTCTAACCATCTTAGCAATTGTTTCTTTGTATTCATTAATTTTCAGCAATTCATTAAAATGGATGGGAATTTTGATTTCTGAAATTTCATTTTGCAAACTGAAGTGGGCGATTGTTTTATCACTTTCTTTTGATGCTTCTTTTTATTTTTTGGGGATTTCTTTACAATATCTTCTTTTTTCTTCTATTATTCTAGTGACTACTGGAAGCCTGATTTGGAGGAAGTATTCCTTTATTTACAACTACATCCTATTTCTCAAATTCAATTTTCTTTGAAGATCATTTACAACATTTTGATATCCTCTCTGATATTGTTCTGTCTCTAATTCAAAAGCATTAAAATATTCCTCATGAGAAAAAATGTTATGCTCTTCTTTTGTTAAATATATCTCAGAATCAACAATATCAAAATAATGTATTTCACTATCCAAAGGGTCAACTTCTTCTTCATTAACATAATTATCCCGGAAAGGAGGCATCACCTGTTGATCTTCCGCATTTATTTGATTCCTTTGATCCCTTTGATCCCTTTGTCTAACATGTGGGAGATCATGTCTCCTAAAATTAGGATTTATAATTTATCGCTTTAGTTGATCTCTATTATGAGGCCTATTATCTAGGGCCATTATATCCATAATTCTCTCCATGGTTCTCATCATAACATCAAATTTTGCATCTGTTGAAGAGGATGTTGAAGCTTGATTTTATTCTCTAAGATTTCTCCTATATGTCTCAACCTTTCATTTTATTTTACCAGAATCCATTAAATTAGCCTCTACCTCTAATGCATATTTGAACATAGAAGGTAGGGTAGTTGATTTCCTTTCTCTTAACAATAAGGAAAAGTCACTTTCAAATGCATCAGCATAATGTAGCTTGGCATCTCCTACAAGGGGTTTAATATCAGGAGGAATTGAATTATAATCCCTCATAAACCTACTTGAAAACTCATGAACATATTCAAAATTTCCCATTTTTAGATTTTTATATTATGTTAGGATATGTAAAGGATTCTTCTTATCTTCCCATTTATCAAGAAAAAGAGTTTGAAATCCTTCAAATGTAGGAATAGATCTTTTCTAGATCTTGTAGGGATATCTTTAAACCATTTCTTAGCCTCCCCAGACAAACCTTGGGAAAATAATATCATCTTAGAATCATCATAGTTACTTCCTCAAGGTCAATGAAATCATTGAATCTATCAACATGATGTTGAGCTGTAAAATTTGCCTCTCCATCATATAGTGTAATTATTTGAGCATAATTTTGTGGGAGGTCATGTAAAGCAGCTGGTAGAGAAAGTGGAGCAAACCTAGAAGCCATAATCCTAGGAGGGTTTTGGAAAATGTTATGAACTTGTGGTCAGGGGTTTTGGATTATTGTTTCTTTTCTTACGTTTTTACAGTTTTTTGTAAATCTTCTTAAAGAGATTCTAAAGGGTAAGACTGAAATCTATTTTGATCAACCACAACTTTCTTTAAATATGTTTTAGACTTCGATTTTAAAAGAGATTGTTCAAAATTTATATAAAAATAAAGACCTTGAAGACTTAAAATATCTTCTTGAGATAAATAAATATATGTTTCTAACTGAGAATTACCTTCTTGATATTTCCCTTTACCTTTCCTAAGGATTCTATCTAGATCTTCCACAATGTGTAAAGTTTCAAAATTAGGATTACCTCTTGTATGAACTCTTTTGAAAGATGATATTTAGTCTTTTGAGTCACCTTTTCTTGAATTTCAAAAGTAAAGTCGCCAGGGAAAAATACAACCAACTTCAAATATTCGAACTCTTGTTTTCCCACATAAATTCTACTCTTCTTGAAAACACTCGATCCACCTAGGGAAAATTTGAACTCCCTCTCCCGTACAACGGCCCCAAGATGTTATCACTCAGAAGTTGTCCTTTGGTTGTAGAAGGATAGTTACAAGGTAACCTTTCAAACAAACCTTTAGAAGGAAAGATGGATTCTTTCCTACCAGAGAGGGCTCTCTCAACAAATGAATACAATGGCCAGAGATACTCTTACATAAACAAATTCAATGATGATAATGGCTGAAACAAGAGGATATCATTGGGAATGGTGTCAAAATTATAAGTTGTTATAGATAAACAAGGTTTTTTCAATAAGATTTATTCACAGAGGCGGTATAGTTATTCTTTCACAATCAAGTTCTTAATTTCCTAATGGTAAAGAAGAAATATGAACAACCCATTAATATGGGAACCAAAAGATAAATCCAATATTAACTTTAGAGGAAAGCTTCTTGTGATTACTTGAATCTAGTGAACCAGAGCATATGATTATGAATTTTTATTCAATATAAAATTATTCAAGCATGAAAGATAATGAATTGGGAAAGATAACAGGAAAAACATTCACATGAGAAATGGAAATACGGACTGTAAAAAAATAACATGAGAATATTTGTTATGGAAAAATCCTTGCTTGGCCCTGCAAAGTTTATTCACTTGAAAATGACTAATTACAAAAATGAGTCTCACTCTCATAGGTTCCAACCCCATACATTGAAAACATGATTTTATACATCAAAATGCTCCTCGAGCTTATACCTAACTAGCTATATTCTAAAAATAGGCTTTGTGTAACTTCCTTATTAAATCTCTCATATAAATTAACAAGTTAAATCTCCCTAAATACTAGAAATTATTTAACTCCACATTGAAGTAGATCTTGATACATCTTTTAACTTGAGCATTAGAATGGATGTCTTCATTGATGCAGCATATTCTTCATTTTCCCAAACTTTTTAATGGTTTTCCATTGATCTCCAGATGGCACTTCATGATTTTCCAATTCTTTAGCTAGAACTCTTTGTTCCACATGATCTACATAAGAAATGGGTGACATCTTGCACCAATAATTCTGAATGAATCTAGTATCTCAAAATCCATAGCTATCTTGTCAATTATAACTTTCCCGGTCAGAGACTGGGTCATATCTTCAAATATTATGTGATCCAACCTAGCCTTAACCAAAAGAGCCTGATATTCAGATTGAGATGCCAGTTTACCATCTTCATCCCAAAAATAAGGGAGTCTTTTCTGAAATAGTTATGTGAATAAGTCTTTGAAATACTTTACCTAGTGTAACATCTGGTCATATTTTGCTGTCATTCAATTCTTGGGACAATGATTATTTTTATTTGTCTAAAATTGTCAACTCAAGATCTTGAATCAACTAGGTGGCTGGACTTTTCAGTTTCTTCTTTAGTAGCTGGATAGTGTTTTATTTCTCATCTAAGTTCTTCTTTGTAGCCTGTCTTCTATATGGATCACTATCCATAACTAGAAGATCACCCTGAAGCTTCTTAATATGTTGTTGATATGTCTTATTTTCAATTTTCTCTTGAGTTAATTGGTTCTCTAACCTTGATACTATTGATTGCAATTTAGAAACATTTAATGTGGACTTCAATGAGTCTGTATAAAACACAACTCCATTCTACTTATGTAAATGGATCTTGTCTGGAACTAGAATTTTCTGTAAATTGAGTCTCATTTCTGAAACTCTGTCATGAGTAGCCAAGTATACCAAATTTAAGTTATTTTTCACATGATCCTTTATAGTGACCAGTGAAATTTCCTTGTCTAAAATATCCCTTACCTTAGGAAAAAGCTTCATATTTTTTTCTGAAGAATTTTTTTTATCCTGTCCATATCTAGTATACAAGTCATTTTCAGATTTGTATCTATCACTGGAACCACTCTCACATGCCTCTAAAAAATTGTATTCTTGTACTTGCACAATTGGGCCTTAAACCTTTTATTTCATCTTCTTACCTTCAACTTTAATCATCTCTTTGTTTGAATATATTTTTGGTTTCTTTGATGCTTCTAGGTCTTCATCCTCAATCTCAATTGTCTCTGAAAAGATTCTCTTTCTAGTAAGCTCATCTTTATTAGGAGTTGGTATTATCATAGTTGTTGATTTCATTATGGCAGAGGGATTTTCTTGCAATCTCTATGAACTCTCTACATGAGATTGATATTCCATTAAATTAGCTCTTTGAGCTAACCCCTCTATCTCCTGGTTATCAAATGATTTATTTTTCTATGTTGCCTCATATGTGATATGATATGATGAGGATCATAATTAAATTTTGTAGCTTTCATAAAATTCATATACTGGAGAAAGCCTTGAATTACTAGGAGAGAATCTTTGTTCTTCACAATAAAAGGACCCACCTTCATAGGAAATTTGATCTATGAAGCCTTCCTGAAATTCAAAAAAAGCTCATTCTCCACAATGATATTTTGTATGATATATTCCAAAGAAAATATTCTCGGTGTCGGGAATGCAGCTAAAATGTATGGCTCACCCACAAAACCATATACTCTAATAATAGTGTGTTCCTTTAGAATGAACTAGACTCCAACTCTTCTGTCTGGGACATGAATTGTATCACTTCTTCCATTTTTGGCAGCACTCTAGGTAGCTTACCTTGAAACACCACTCTATACACTTTTGTCATAATAAGTTTCATATAATTAAAGGTGTTATTCCTGATTTCATAAGTGAATACTATCTCTAGAAACTGCAAATTTTCCTCATTGAAGAACAAGAACATCCTGACCACGTAAGATTGAAATATGAAATGTTTGGTGATGTGGAAATTCACTAACTTTGAAAGAATATTCTTAGCGAGGAACTCATCAAACTTAAGGAAAAAATACTGACTAGAATTAGACTCAGGTCGATGCACACTCAATCTAAATAACAGACTCAATAAGAGCTTGGGGAAAAACCTATCACTGTGCAACCCTAAAAAATAACTCAATAGTGAAAGGACCCATTGGGATTCCTCATTAAACAGGTCAATGCCAAAAGGAAAAGACTCATTTTCAATAGAAACTTCATGTTTAAGACTCTTAGACAAAAGGGCATGTTATGTCCTCCTTTCAAGTTATGGGCGTGGAATGCACCTCAACCATCGATTTCTTTCCCTCTGATCATGCATCGTCAATCACATATGAAATTTAACATTTCCCATCGGTCATTTCTCCAACCTTTCCCCATGTTATACATTGAGTAGCTTCACCCAGGGAATTCCCTATCCGTCATCGATCTCTTTGAACATTAATCCAGGATGTCAATTCTTCCATAAGGTGTTAAAGGCGCTTCACCTGCTCATCTTGGTCACTTTTTAATCCAACTTGTGGTTCCATGGAAAACTTGGTATTCCCTTAGGAACCCAACCCTTCATTTTCATAGTCATATTTGCAAATTTTAAAATGTAATCCATTTTTTGCTCCTTAAGCTCCTCTCAACTCTCTGAAACAAAATTGTGCTAACACATACCAAGCCCTCTAACTGAAGCATAGGCTTCATCTTCATTAGTATACTTACACAATAAGTAGTTTTAGTTCTCATATATCAGAGAAGGAATGTTTTCAAGCAGATGATCCTTAGAGACAGAATAACTTACCCCCTGCTAAGTGTAAATATTTTTAAAGTGTCTATAGTATTCCATTTTGATAACTACTGATCTAGTCAGGTTATTCCCATCTTCCACTTGTATATCATGAATATCATTCTTGTGCAGACTCATTTTTGCTTCATTATGAAAAAAGTAGTATTCATGTCAACAAATTTCAACCAAAGAGCCCAAGATTTTAACCGTCGTGCTTCCTCTTCTTGGTGGAAGGATTCATTTAACTAGATACTAAGTTGTTTTTATTTATTCAAATGCTCATGCTTTACTTCAACATTTTCCATTTTCTCTTGAAGAGGGATAATATACTGCTTAAAAATTCCACACTTTTGATGAGGAGGGCTATAGTGATTTTTAGACCAAGATTTTAAAACTTTTTTACTACTTGAAGTTTAAATTCCTAAAACAATGAGGAAGATCCATTAACATACCCCTCCAAGTGTCCTCAGTAAGAGGGAAAACCTCCTCATTGTTTAACCATAATGGATTAAAGAGGAAGGGGATTGGTCCTAGATTTTCAATTTTTTCAAGAGTCAGAAAAATAGTGCTTTGATCAAAAGTAGCATAAGGGATAATTTGAGACTAAATAATTAAACCAGTCTAAAGAAGAGAACTATTTACCAATAAAAGATCAATATGAGTAGAAATATGACTAGGTCCAAACCTTTTGGTTTTCCAAGTGTACACTGCTTTGCTTGGTTGTATATCCACTTGATCTAGATTTGTTATAAGACCCCCAAAATGCTCCCCAAAATGATCTCTTACCAGGGAGCCTCCTCTTCTTTCTTTACTAGATATTGTAGCATTTAAATCCCCAGCAATGATACCATTTTGAAAGTCACTTAGGGATTTTAAAGAATTACAAAAGTCATCTTTATGGTTATAGAAAAGAAGACCATGAAAATTAAAAACATGAAGAATATCACTACTGTTTTTTAATTCAAAATATACTATAATCCAATGATGTACCTCCCATTACAATTTTAGAGTGAACTTCCTCATATCCCAAAACATTGTTATAACTACCAAGGCACTTACAGAACTTTTGTCTATTCTAACTCCATTTTCCTAAATAGATTGAAAGAGTTGAATAAATTCGATGGATTCCATGTTTGTCTCATTAATTAACATACGGGATATATAATATTTATAAATCAAATCCTTAATAATTTCAATTTTCTATTTTCCTCCCATGCCTCTACAATTCTAGGAGACAATGTTCATTATTTTTTCAAAATTGGGTCGGGCTTACTGCTAGAATCACCTTTGTTCCCTTTCTTGTTTGAAGTGGTGCCTTTCAAATTTTGTCTATGAATGCTTGTTTTCCTAGTTTCCTTTCCCTATCTACTTCCTCCACTCGAAGAGTCTTTCATGATCTTATTATAGCCTTTTTATTGATAACCTTATCATCTTCTATGTATTTTGACGATTTTTTTCAAGTAAACTGAGATTATTGGCCTATTTCCTCTTCCATTCCATATTGGGAGTGGGAATGGGGAGTGATTTAAATAATGGGAGAATTTGGTATCTCGAAAATGATTCCTTCCATTCCAATTTCTTCCAAAATTGTAGGACATGTCCATTTTTTTAGATTCAAGCATTTCTAAATTTGTCTCAGGTTCAACCATAGAAATATCAACAAGAGGGGAAAAGGAATTAGGCGTCTCAGGTTGGATAGGAGACATATTTTTTACAGGAGCCTTACCTTTTTTTGCACATTTTTCCATTCCTTTGCAGCCACCTCTTTCTCTGGTTCTTTAACTTTAGATTCTGGGAAATCTCTAGAAAATTCCCATACTCATGACACTTCTTACATTTGAACAGGAGTTGATCATAATACACTTTATGTTTATGTATCCTACTATCCATAACCAAATTTACCACCTCATGGATTCCCTTATCCAATTCAACTTCCACATAGATACATGCATAAGAAAATAATGGAGATTTCAGCACAAATTTGTCAATGTAATGACCCAAAGAGTTCCTAATTGAAGCTAAAAACTCATCAGACCAATAGTGCAATGGGATATGTGGTGATTTTACCCAAATAGGAACTTTTGATGGAATATCCTTCTCAGGGTAAAAATATAATTTCCATCTATTTAGATACATTCCCCACTATCTGATGAAATATGGACCACTTCTATAAGTTAAATCTCAATCTTCTTTAAATTCAAATAGAAAAACATAGTATCCCTTACCACATAAATGACTTTGCATTCTACCAAATAAAAGGGATTTCCAATTTTTGTTTATCCAGATATCCATAGCTCTAGGGGATGGCCAAAGACCCATAAACAAACCTACAAGACTATGCTTCAATAGTATGATCTCCTTTCTTTTAGCCACCAAGCATGTTATCTTAATGTCTAGAGTGTCATTCCTCCTCACAAATCGATCCACAAGCGTAGAGGAAATTTTTTGTTTCTACTCTTCCACAAAACGACGAAAAAATTCATCCAGACTTATCCCTAGGTTTGGATCCAGCGGTTCCATAAGTGAAGAATTGTCATAAGCATGAGAAACTGGATCTAGAATTTTCCAAGTTGTAGAGCACCATTGTAGGTTCAAAGCCAATGTAACATTCCCATAGTATGTTATATTACCATTTATAGAAGGACCAATTTTCACCAATACTCTATATATTGTAAATCACCTTAGTGCGATTTTTACCTAAAAGCACCGATTAGGAATTATAAAGAAAACACAAATCAAAACCTGGCCCAATTACATTTTTGCAGAGGTTTTGCTTCAAAGAGACCAAAATTTATGTAACGTTTTAGTGCATGTCTCTATTTCATGCACCGATGCATTTATTATGGTAATGTGCATTGGTGCATAAAAAATGATATAACACACTGATAACCTGTAAAGGCCCTTCAAAATTTGGTTTGAAGTTAGATTTTTTTATGATTTCCATAATTTATTTTATGAATTTATTCATGTATTGATTACAATTTTCTCTCAAATGTAGGGAAGAAAAAATTATAATATCAAATGGCCAACTCTTCATATTCCAACTCATTCCATATCATTGTGATTTCTTCGAGTTCTCCCCCACCATTTGTAGTAAGTCCATATTTTATTTATGAGACATTTATCTAATTGAAT